>JAZKJV010008499.1:600000-889045 GCA_037367405.1 Ottelia alismoides
TTGAATATATCATCTCTTATAGATCTACCATTCTGCATGATGCAGAGAACCATGTCACTCATGATTAAATGTCAAGAGCACATATGCATGCTAGAATATCTTCATTGATTTTATAAGGATTATTTGACAATTGCGGTCATCATCGACATGTTACTTCCAAAGTACATTCGATGAGATCAAGACTATAGAGACATACAAACCCTAGGGTTATAGTCCTATTATCTATTTAATTGTCATTCCTCATTATTATGAGAAAACTTGCACATTGCAACCACATACATTATGTATCCATCTGCAAGTACAATATCTGGATCATGAGTCCAATCCATGATATTTTGCTGGTTATTATTGAGTATATCATTGAGTGGGTTTTAATGAAGGATTATCTGAAATAAGAAATTTGCATAAATATATAAATATATATATATTACTTTGATTTAGGATTTTATATCAAAATTGTCTTGCCTTGTCAACATTGAAAGTTCATTCCCTTAATCACTTTCAATGTAAGAGATATACTTACCATTATATCTCAACAAGATCTGGGATCTCCTTCCTTATCTTTGTTACATCCCAATAATATGAGAATCTCCAACTCGGATAAAAAGAAGCGGGAACACATTCCGCTTTGCAAGTCCAACTTGCATTTCCCAATTCGGTCTTTAACACCCGGGCCCACCACCCCTAAGGCGATGTTGACCCGTTGTTAATTGAATCAACCGTCAACAGGAATAGTACTCGCTACGCGCAATCCAATATCGCCCCAATAATATGAGGATCCGATATTGGGGTCACTACGCATACGGCCTTACTCTTTCGAGAAGCGAAGAGCTCGATCCAGATGCGCTTGCATACAGGAGCTGTCACTTCGGACAGGCGTCTCCCACATACAATCCCTGGCGACGAAACCCTCCGCCTTGACGGGAGACCATGGATGTCACTTATGTGATCCTCCATATCATATTCAAATTCTAATTAATCACTATGGATTATATTAATTATGATTAATTCTTCCAAGGGAAATAACATCTCTATTCATAATAGAGTGTTTCAATTTTAATTGGATTCCAATTAATCTAATCATATTAAATTAATGATCCAACTAATATCCAACAAATATTTTATTGTTACTTGAATTATGGTATTATCTCAAATACATATTATTTCGAATTTTAATAATTAGAAATACATCATGATTTCTTAAGCATTATACTAACCCAACCCGCTGTCATGGCCAGTACCGACGAGAGTGGGACGGACCACATACGATGCAACTCGCAACCCCAATGCTCTCCGACTAGACACCATATCCACCTCGGGAAAGGATAACGCAAAATAAATCATTTTGTACTTGAGATGATCATCGGTTCTTCAACCGAAATTATACCATATAATAATAATCAAAACAATTTTTGATTAACATTATAATGAGATTTGCTAAACAAATCCCAAGTCCCATTCAAGCAATATGTTTGTTGGAATGTTGATCATGTAACCAATTAGTGATCTAGATCACATCTAATCAATTATTGGTTAAGGCAATGTCATTTAAGGGAATAATTATCATCAAATATTTCACAAATATTTATGCACAATTATTCTAGGAAATTAAACAATTTAATTTCACTAATTTATTAAATGACAGTCACTATACAAGCATCAAGTTTGATGATTGTGTTTCCAATTAAGATTTAGATCAAATCTAATCAATTAATTGGTTGAGGCCATGCCAATTATGTAAATAATCAACTTCCAATATTTCACAAATATTTTTCATGATTATTTCACGAAATTAACAATTAACTTCACTAATTGACAATCACTTGGTTCTAGATTAGGACTGTAATTTCAGCAGTGACCCCTACTTACTAAATAGCGTATCTCAATCATATTAAATCCAAATTAGGCAAAATCAATTTTCATAGATTGCTAATTTGATTTAGGACAGAACCCAAGTAATGTTACACATATTTCGAGGCAAGTGTAAATAGTAATTAATATTTTAATCACGTTCAGATCTACAGTTCCCGCAACAGTGCATACATGTTCATTAAAACAACCATATCTAGAGCATACGAAATCCGATTTACGTAAACTCAGATCCTATGGTTTCCTTATTTAATGCGGAACAAAATACAAGTATTAAATTCGTGTTTAAATAATTTAAACAGTGTTGAATTTATTTACTAAACAGATCTGCGAAATCAAATGCGATAAAAACTTTCGCGACCTTAACGAACCCAAGTCGTCCTCGGTTTTTCGAATCATATTCGAAACCGTCAACCTGGCTCTGATACCACTTGCAGGATATATAATTATCCTCAAGCGCATCACAGAAGCGTGGTCGTCGCATCGGATACGACGAAGAACTACTAGTCGCACTAGTTGTTCGGTGCAGCGGAATTTAAAAAATTTTATTCGATGAAACCACATGATCCGAGAACCATTCTCAGATCGTTTCATCTATAACCACAACAAGTATAATGCAATACCTCTTGAAGTGTGGTTGATCAAGTCTCTAAAGAAAGAAACCTCCTGTCTCAAGTCCGATCGTCGGCGAGACCGCTTGCGAGCGCGGGGATGAACCGCGTTGTCCTAGCAATCCAAGAAGTTGATCCAAGCGTGGTTGCTCCTGATCTCGTCGTACAAGATCGAATGTCTCCTTCGTGAGTGTAGCACTCCAAGAAGAGGGAGAACCGAAGAACGTCGAAGCGGCGGCGCGGTGGCAAAGGTGACGACGATTCTCTCCTCTAGGGTTTGGTGGTCGGCCATCAATTAGAGGGAGAGAGGGTAGACGTGTACCAAGAAAGAGAGAGAGAGAGAGAGAGAGAGAGAGAGAGAGAGCGCTCCAATATTCATGTAAAGAGAGAGCATGGTATGCCTCTCTATTTATAGGGTTTTGGGATCCATGGATCTCAATCCATGTGACATATAAAATCAATGGATGAGATTGATTTATGTCAATCCAATAGTCAAGATTGTTGTTGGTAAAACCAACAAATTTAGGTTAAAATATATTTGACAAAATCAAATATAAATTAGTCCTAAATCAAACTCAATAAATAAGGAGAGAAGATACATGGAGATTTCATCTCCATGTACCTTCCAAAGTGGACGGCCACACATTCCTTATAGGACTGATGTGCCGCCCAAAGATTCCATGGGGATTGCAATCTCATGGAAATCCATGAGATTGCATATCTCCTTGAAATTCTCCTTTATTTATTTCCAACAACTTTTGTTGGATTTTATTCTTCAAAAATAATTCGTAATTATATTTGAGAATATTGCAATCTTTCCATTGAAATAATGTGAATTATATTCACAATCCAAAACAACATATAATTTACATTGTCAATTAATTACACAATGTGTATCCAATACACACAATAATTAATCAACACATATAAATTATAATTAGCTCTCTCTAATACATTATAAATCATATTTATAATATATTATGAATAATTGGATATTTCTATCCACATTATTCTTATCCATAATAATTAAATCACATTTAATGATATCGGATAATTTCTTCATACATTAAGATGATTAAATCACATTTAATCATGATCTCTTCATTGCTTAGATCTTATGGAATTATTCTTGAACCCTTCAAGAATAATGCAATCTCTCCGCAGATACTTGGAGATAAGGACAGGGCGATTGTATTGTTCCACGTATAGTGACATGGATATTGAGATCGTATCTCAAATCCAGATCGCGGGCCTCCCATAGATGCTTGATTAAATCAAGACCGTAAATCTAATCTTCTCATTGTATCTGAATCACATTCAGATCAATGTCCAACACTTGGACCAAGATCAGTTCACTTCTCTACTAAGAGGAGTCACTAAAATTCAGACCCGTTTCATCACTCCCTAGGAATGGAAGCGTCATGGTTATACAACCGTTTATGATCAAATCACCCTCAGGTATTCCCAATACTTGTACATCTTGCATACTGGAAGAGTCAGACTAAACCCGAAGTATTGGATCAACTTTATACTGTCTACTTCACGTTTTATCAGTAAGTTTCTCATTCGATCATTGGGAGTTGGTATCAATCATACACTTTCCAAAAACGTATATTATACCTAGGTATTGATCATATACTAAAAGTATATATCAAACCTACAAATTCAGTCAAGCTTCCAAAGCGAGACGACCATGCGCATGGAATTTGATTCTTCCCAATATCTCATGAGTGAGCTCATGTCTTCCGGTTCAGTAACTGAACCTGTATGATCCCTTTGAGAGATCGTATTACTCATATGCCTTTATGTGCACACCAGCGCGCCGGTGTATAGATCTTGATTAGGTCATCAACCTATTGGTCTGCCAAATGTACACACTCAGACATATAGTAACGCATCTGTCTCCGGTCAGAGGATGCGTGCCTATATCATGACAGCATACGATATAGGACTTTGGTTATCTCGATCTCGTTAAGTCAACTCTTTGACCTAACTAATCTGACACCTCCGAATCTCTATTCCTATGCAGAGGACCTGCATCAAGAGGTCGGTCAGATATCAGCCTTTAGGGATAATGATTGCCATCTCCTACTCAGGCTGGAGATCATCTCTTAATAATCATTTGACGGTGCTTGATGAGTCCTCAATCTAACCCTTTAGATATTCATCCAAGCACCAGCCTCTATGATTCAATAGTTGAATCAACAGTTGTATGATTATTAAGATGGTCATGATACATAACCCTAATTATACTAAGGGACCTATTATGCAAATTATTCATTCTTCATTTCAGATCAGGAAACGATATATGCAATAATATTTATTGCATAATGGCTCATCGTGGGCTCGCATTTCCAACAATGATAACTGGGTTTCTAGGCTGTCTATTTTATTCCGTACATATTGTTTAAAGAGCAACTGATTTTAACAATTTCTAATTATTTTTATTATCTTATACTTTATTTATAAAATAAATCCTAAATTAAACCTTTAATATTATTTTAAATAAATCAAAATCACTAATATTAAATGAATTTGAACTATAGTGTGTATATATATATATATCTTTTTATATATATATGAAAATTAAATTATTAAAATCTATAAAAAATCATATAACTCCTATTTATTATTGTATTTATTGATAAAATATAAAAATGATAACTTATTTATTAAAATATTGAATTAAAATTATATATGCTATTTATCAAGTATACTATATTTGTATGTATTAATATTTTATTTATAAATCCTAAAATATATATTATTTATAAATATAAAATATGTCATAATTTAGATAATTTAGTCATTTATATTTTTCTTTTTTATACTTATTTAAGATAATACCATTTACTATTTAAATACATAATTTATATTATATTTAATATTTTGACTTATGTGGTGATGACATGTGTCGGCACCACAGCCTCCTTCAACCTCAAGATTTTGTCAATGTTCTGTTTGAATGCCCGACCTTCACCAAATTATACACGTTCCATTTCTTCGCCTAACATTGATCTGATATGTCCAATTCCTTCACTAACTACCAAGACATTCGCCAACCATCTGTAACGGAACGGGTCGAGCTGACCGGCGGAAGCATAAACATTGAGTCACCCGGCCGAACCGTTACCGAACACTTTCATGGTATTCAATGAGCAGAGAAAATAATCATTCTCAAATAAAGTCCATTACTCTATAGAGTTCCGTTATTACACTCCAACAAGGAAATTGCAAAATAGACTATGAAATAAAATAACATAACAATATTCCCGTGGGCGTAATGACATCCCTTCATAAACAATCCCTCCATCGTCCGTACCGGATCAATCTTCACAAAGATGGGCAGTTCCTTGAACTAGAAGTTAAATCACAGCTCGTGCTCTCCTGAAGAAAAGAAAAACAACAACACATGTCATGAGCTAACGCTCAGTATGTGCCGAGTTGGGGTCAAGCCGGCTAGCGGGGAAAACAAGTCTCCCTATGCTAAGTAAACCATTAAAACATAATCTCTTCTCTACAATCAATTATCAATACAACTATACAATTTGCATAATTATCTTATTGCATACGATACTAATTTGTTCTCATATACTATCACTATGAGACTCGTAATTCAAGTAAACATGCATACAATGGAAATTCCTTCCGGATCCATCCATTAAAGCCATAATTTCATATATACTCTAAAAGTTTGCCATATTTTCATATATGCCTTAACATTTTCATAATTTTCACTTATACCCTCAGAATTTTTCATAATTGCATATATGCCCCAGTACAATCATAACACTTGTATAATGCCATTACTTGGCCATAGTTGCACACATGTGCCTTAGCAATTTCAGAAACTGTACACATACCATTGGTTTGTTTAGTGGTTAAAGTTGTCTTAATTGTTAATCCTTAATGGCTTTGGTGGCTTTGCTGGCTTTGGTGGCTTTACCGCTGGCACAAGCGGTCCATGAACATGACATACTTGACAGTGTAGCTACAACTGTAGAGGACTTATCTTTCGCCTCAACCGGTTCCTTGAACCGTACGCCCCCGGAAGGCGTTGGCCCCTTTTAGGCCTACGATAATTGGACTCTAGAGGTGGCTCCCACCATTAGGTGTAGCACTTAGCTCCGTTTATCGTTCTTATGCCATTATTCAGATTTAAGGAATACTGTTCCTCTTACTATCATTTCCTTTTTCACACCATAGTAATTCATATAAACCTTTTTAGTTGTGACACTTTACTGTCAACTTTTATAATTGATAGCTTAAATAACCACTTTCAACTGTTATCATTTTTTTCAGGTGAAATAGCACCACATATTTAAATCTATAAGAATGCTGTATTTGGCTTTCCATACATGAAAATAAATGTAGATATTTGTTATATCAATTAAGGTGGTTAATTAGCATGATGCCTACATAATGGATGACTTAAAAGGCAAAGCTGAGTACCTCATTCACTGCTCATAGGGATTCATGCATGTATCGTTATTTTTGTGGATGGAGCATATGCATAGATATATATAAAAGAACAACACACGTATGAAATTGATTTGGTCGAATTAGGAAAGTAATTAATCACTTACCACTGTCTATTGATTTTCTGCACGGTTACAAAAATTCTTGAACAGAAACGGAAACATATGTAACATTGACGTATGCCTTGTTGTGAACACAGAAAGATATATAACTCTAAATGCCGAGAATAATAGATACGCCTTAAAGTGTCATACGTAATTTAAGTATTTAACCCCCTTTCCTTGTGACTGATTTTCCATATAATCATAATAGTTATCCTATTAGATTAAATGGTTTGTGCTGTTAATTTTCCTTCCTCGTTTATCCTTTCAATTACGGTTATAATGAACCGCTAATAAACACACCCTACGCCTATGTTGATTAGTAAGTACACAAAAATTATCTACATGGAGTAAATCACCGAATCCGTACACATATATCTACATATAAAAATTTAAACGAATAATTCTTTTATAAGTTTCTAAATTCCATGGTATTAGAGATATTGAGTCAACTATAATTAAGAATCATGAATAGTAGCAATAGCAATCGGAATCAATATGGAAAACCCTCTTCAACGCATGGTATCATATTCCTAAGGGGTCGACACATACATTTGCAACATGTAACTCGGATAGGACTTTTGTTAATACTTAAAATCCTGAGCCGTACATTTTGAGTTTGTATTTGTACGAACTAAGTAAATGCTTATCACAGTTATTGACGCCATTTAGTATTATTCCTACGGTGTTCGACACATACATGTAGATGATCGTTATTTATACGAAAATCTAAACAGAATATACATTTATAAATCATAATCCGTATTTGATCTTTGTTCATACGGACAAAACCTAAGCCGATCATACGTTCAGAGAATGTATTTTGTGCAACTAAGTAATTACTTATCACACCTAATGACGGGAGGCATATATCGATTCATTATAAATTATTCCTAAGTGATCGACACATACCTCGAGTCCGACGGATTGTATCAAACGGATTGCTACACCCCTTCTCCGCGCTCCCGAGCCGACGTCCTCCTCCACCGAATCGACGCCGACATCCCCTGCGAGGAGAATGATCCACCGATGATCTCTCTCTCTCTCTATATCTCCCTCTTTTCTCTCTCAAAACTGCCAATTGCAATTGGCGTGAGAGGATGGATCCTTTGGGATTTAAAGTATCACAAGGGGCAATCAATGGTCTATAATGCCATTAATTTTTGAGAATAAATCTATCCTATTAATTGGGAGGAAAAAAAAGGAAGTATAGGCTGGTAGGAAAATTATCGGCCGTTACAATCTACCCTCCTTAAAAAATTTCATCCTCGAAATTTCTTAGAAAAAGGGACATACCGAAAAGCTGTGGATGCTTCTCCCTCATTTCGCTTTCCAACTCCCACGCGGCTTCCTCCTTCAGGTGGTGCTGCCATAGGACCTTGACCATTGGAACTATACGTCGACGAAGCTGATGGTCTCTACGATCGACTATCCGAACAGGTTTCTCCTCGAAGGTGAGATTCGGTTGAATATCAAGAACCTCGTGCTCGATAATGTGCGAAGGATCAGGAGTGTACTTTCTTAGCATAGATACATGGAAAACATCGTGTAGATTCGAATATTGAGGTGGTAATGCAATACGATACGCCACCTCTCCGATTCGTTGTAGTATCTCAAAAGGTCCTACTATCGAGGAGTAAGTTTCCCTTTCTTGTCGAATCGCAATACACCCTTGATCGGAGAAATTTTTAAAAACACGTGATCTCCATCTGCAAAACTCAACTCCCTTCTATGACAATCTGCATAAGACTTCTCCTACTTTGAGGCTTGAGTTTGAGCTGCCATCAATCTCTTCTTGATTAGCTCAACACCTTGCTTGTTGATCTGGATTAGTTCTGGTCCCAAAATGTGCTTCTCATCCACATTACTCTAACGAGAGTGTGATCTACAAGATCTTCTATATAATGGTTCATACAGAGCCATCTTTTTACTGAAATGATGAGCATTTATTTTAAGTAAACTCTACCATAGACAGATGTCCATCCGAGCTACTTTCAAAGTCATAAGCTCATGCTCCCAACAAATCCTTGAATCTCTGGATGATCTTATCTGATTGGTCATATTGTCTGCCTGTATCTAACTTAAATTGAGTATCCCTAATCTCTCGAAAACTTGCCATGACTTAGGATGTGTACGTTGTATCTCAATCCGACATAATTGATGTTAGGATGTTGTCCAGGTTGTCGTCATTTATCTACAATTTTGCCAGCCTCTGCATCGATTGATCCAGATAAGTAAGTAAGAAAAGAGCTGATTTGATCAGTTCGTCTACAATAACATGTACGGTATCATGAGGATGTATCCTCGAGTTGGAAAATCAATAACAAGATCCATGTGATATGCTTCAATTCCATTCTACTATCTCAAAAGTTTGAACATAGCTTGTCGTTTTTGGATGTTTAAACTCAATCTAATGGCATATTTTGGAAACTTATTTTGCAATATTTATCTTCATCGCTTGCTACCCGTAATATCATGTGATATCTTTAGGCATTTTTTGCTTAAGGTGGAGACTAAGCATGCAATATAGCACACAAATCTTTCAAACTAGGGAAATGTGAATAATTAAGACAACGACCCTAATGACTAAGGTTGGTTAACTCAAAATCTCAAGACCCCATAAACCAAGTGTTCTTCAACTTCACTAGTCTTGTGTGAAAATGAATGTATCAGAAATTAAACCAACTTATTAGTTAGTTTTTTTGTTATTTTTTTGAAAAACAAAGGAAAAGAAGAAAGTTTTTTTGTTAGAAAAAGTTTTTCTTTTTTTCAAAAGTTTTTTTTGAAAAAGATTGGTAGATAAGAAAGGATATTTTTTGAAAAAGTTTTTTAAGAGATTTTTTTGAAAAGTTTTTTAAGAAAATAAGGAAAAATAGTTTTTTTAAGTTTTTTTACCCACCCATAATTATTGTATAATATATACAAAAATACGTGAAAGTACGAGCTATGGGTAAAGTATATATGTAATACATACATGCCCCCTATACTTAGCATGTACTATGTCCTCATGGCACTAGGTGACAAAAAGCCATAGCTCGTACTTAAGCTATAAGTGGGTGAAAAGAATATAAGAATATGGGAGAATACACAACGTGTATCTCCCCCCCCCCCCCATACTTAAGCTATGGTTAGCCTAAGTATGGGATATAACACAAGATTGGGGAACCGATGAGAGTGGAAAAGAATATACAAGAAGAAATGGAGCAACTCGGTTCACTCACCCCTCCTATACTTAGGGTCTAGTCATCTTAAGTATAGCCACAAAATGAAAACGATACGAAACTAGGGCGAGTGATGCGAATCACGGGGAAGGGAGGGAAATAAAGGGAGGAAAATCTATACAAGGAGGAGTGAGAATATACAAGGATCAAGAATGTTTGTGACGAACCTTCTTGCGGGAGCGAGGAGGTGGGTAGTATACACATGTGTCGTTGTCTGAATTGTCCTCCGAAGAATAATAGTGAGGTGTAGGGAACGTCCAATGGGGGTCGACACATGGCTGCTTGCTCAAATATGGCTTCAGAACAGCCGAACTGAGCTCACTCATGTTGATCACCTCATCCGGACCTGATGAGGATTCCTCAGAAAGTTCCTTCTCTGGTAAGTCGAAGGCAACTTTCTTAGCCGGTTTTCTAGAACCTGAAGCATCAAGAGGAAGAGGAGATTGATACGTCTTAAGGAGTTTGTGGGAACACCTCAAGGAATCAATACCCTTCTTCTTCTTACCAGATGACCGACTAGAGGATGGAGCAACCGATTTATCAAGATTGGTCAATTCGGTCCTAGTTGTCTCTTTTGATGTAGGTCTTGGATGTGGTGTGTGTGAGATACTGAGGAGAAGATCATCATCAGATGAGTCGCCATATGCATTATAATACTCCTGTAGGGTCAGCACACGTCTCTTGTAAGACATAGTGTTCTCAGTTTGCTTGGCAATGATTGGCTCATGAGTCAGATCATCTAAATAATCAAGGAAATCAGTAATGATCATGTCTGACTCAGGGACAACTTCTGATTGTGGGTCCTCTCGAGAAGCTATCATGTGGTGGTAATGCAAGCAGTGGGTGGTGTGGAGGTGTAGGGAGTCTATGAACCAATGGTTGCCTGGACAGTGGGTATCGCATGTGTAGTAGAGAGACGAGACTCAACTGTCTCTTGAAGGTCACGACTGTTTACGACTTTACGGGTTACCTTGGAATATCGTGTGTCCTCAAAGATCGGGTGAGGTCGGAGTGCTCCCAATGCAAAGAAATCGATCTTCCGAGTCTCGCAATCTATAGTTGCCTTAGCCAAGGCTAAGAACGGCTTTTTGAGGATGATCAGAGACTGGATGAACTCTCCTCGGTGCTCAATGTCAATGATCGTGAAGTCCACCTGTAATAAAGCATCTTGGAAAGTAATGATGACGGAAATGGTTCCTCTCGACCGCTTAACAGACCGATCCACCAACTGAATGATCTCTCTTGACTTCTTGGCCGATCCGAGTTTGAGCTTGGCAAACACGGAGGTCGGGAGGATATTAATTGGTAAGTCATCATCGATTCTTGCATGGGTGAATGTGGTATCTTTGATTTCACAATCAAACATAGGCAACCGCTTTACTCTGCGGCTCTTGGTTTTTCTCCCTATCATCAAAGATGTAGCCATAGACACTATATGTATCCCAGTCCTTGTTCTCTTATTGCCTGACCTTTTAGACATCAATTTACTTTTCACAAATCTTTTAAGGTCGGGGAAGTGTTCAATGGCCATTATTAAGGGAAGCTCAAAAATCAACTTTTTATCCAATACTTCCCTAAGTGTAGGATCCAATTTTTGTAGATCTTTTCCATTTTCAATTTTTATGTTGTTTTCTGGGTTTTATTTTTTGGTCTTTTTGGTAGGTGAAGGAGGACTAGGAGAATGTACAGACTCTGGTTTGGAGGGAAAGTGGTTGGTAGAAGAGGGAGTTAGAAGGGACTTCAGCTGTACAAGACGTGTGGTCAATCCGGTGTCTTCCAGGTTTTCAAGATTCAATCCGCAAAATCCATGATCCACTTTCATACCTGGATGCTTGATCGATCTAAAAATGTCATCCTCCAGTAAGTTCTCATGAAAAATCATGAGAGAAGTCTGCGTAATTGGAGGATATTGCTGAGAACTCAGGCTCTTATACTCAATACACCTTGACTTAGGCGTGTAATACTGGGTTGAGTACGGCCCATCTGTATGGCAGATGTTGGTCAGAGCCTCATCAGGTGGAGTTAGTAGACAGGGTATCTGTAAATCAGTCGCATGAATCCAATCTGTATATGTTGGCTCTTCGAATGGGTGATATGGAGGCTGATCAATGTGGGCTTGATCACTCAGGTCAATCAAGTCAGGAAGATCATATGGTTTAGGCCTCTCCATTCGATTTGTTTGGTCGGCCTTGTTGTACGCTAAGGATAAGTCGGGATGTGTATAGGTCAATGGTTGCCCAGTCCCAACTCAAGGTGAGAATGATGTATGTGGGGTCAACTGATTATGCCAATCATTCATCTCAGCAGTCGCTTGCTCTTTGATTTGTTTCTTGATTCCAGCAAGCGGATGAGAATATGGTGAGTCAATCCAGGGTGGATGTGGGTCAGGGGTGTAAGAATGTGAGGTAGGTGAGAAGCAAGAAGAAGTGGGGAAGTCAGTCGAAGTTCTGACTTCGCGGTCAGGGTGTGGGTATGTGGAGGAATAAGAGGGTGGAGATGATCGGAATATGGTCGACGAAGGGTGACTTGGTATGATGACCAAAATTCTGACATCTTGGAAGGGAGAAGGGAAAAACAAAGCGGATCGAGGGACAAAGCATGCAAGTGCACCGAATAACACACAAAATAAACAAACACAAGAGCAAACCCTGAGTTCACCTACTCAACACAGTGATGGTCGCAAAAGTCTGACCATTTATCTTTTCAATTTTAATTAGGTGATAAATCAAGATATAAGTCCAATTACACAAGGCTTAAAAGTAGGTTTTGGGCTCTATCCTAGGGATGTGTCCTCACCTCTCAACGATCACAATAGCCAAGCATACAATAAGGGTTTTGCTCTCCCAAAACAAGTGCTAGTTTTAGTCAGTTTTTTTTGTCAGCTCTGATTAGCAGTCCCGATTTTAAGTTTGGTCATCACTTGATTAATCCACCAAACAAAGCACGCTTAACGATCAGTCCCGATTTTCTTTTAACCTATGTTTCAAAAACCAATGGGAGGGATTCGAAAAGCCAATGCAAATAGTGAAATCAATTATGCATGCCCAGTTCAGAAGACTTACAGTGATCCTCGCGCTCTACATACGGGATACAAGGCAGAATTGAAATTTTATACTATATGAATGCAAACGAAAAATCGTTCCTAGACAGGAAGTTCTATTAGCGAGTGATGAACAAGTTAAATTTGACTAATAGCCATGCGGTCTAAGTGCGTCTCGTTTAATGTGATGTGTGGTCCTAAAAATTACGAGCACAAGTAATAAAATATTCTAATAAAAATATGCTCTAAGAGCCACGAGTGCAAGTCCTATTCTACGTTAATCAACCACACGACCACGAACGGGTCAAATGTCCAGTCCTGATACAAGCGCGAGCTCTCAAACAAGAGCCGCTATAAAGGGTGAATCACCTATATTATTACAACAATTACAAAAACTCTCTCAAAAATAAATAAATTCTCCTAGCTCTTCAGCAGTCGGCACGCGTCTCGTCCATCGACCTCCGATGTACTCCAAGTGTACTCCAAGTCCACAGGACCCTCACAAGGAAAATAATATTTATATTAGAGAGATAAAAATAAAATATATACAAAACATGAAGAGAAATAATTTGAGAAGGAAAAAATGGATTAACTACAAGTGGCTTGGGGATCAGACTACTGAAACGGTTCCCATCACCCTTGTTAATTCGATCAAATAAATGGTCAAATTAATTAATTGTCGTTCGTTGCAGTCGGATAATGAGAGCAGATCAAAAACCACTTTTAATTAATGTCAAGTTAATCACACATGGCAAATTTATTTTACTTGAGCAAGCCCAAGGTTGAACTCAGGGAGGCAGCTGTCTCCTTAGGTAGATTTTTAGCAAAGTCCAAGTTTGATTTTCAGGGGACAATTTTTTTGTCTTTTTTCGGTTTTTATGCAAGATACATGCACAATTAGGCCAGTACAAAAGTTAATTCAGATAAGTGATCAAATCAAGTCCAAAAATTACGAAACTTGGCCAGATAATGAAATGCAATGAAATTAAGGTCCTCTAAAATTTTTAGAATTTTCTGACACTAAATAATTTTACTGTGAATTAAAAATGAATGCAAGGTGATTTTGACTAACTTAATTTTCATAAATACCAAATCACACTATTTCCAGATATAAAATTATCCTAGATAGATCTAAGTGTGAAGAATCCAGAAAAATTGATAAACCTAAATTTTTATGTGAAATGGACCTATTAAAAATTAATTAAGGAAATCACTAAATGATTCATTTAGGCCTCGGGATGAGTGCAATTGAGATGAAATTTTTATGCAATGTAAACCTAATTATCCTAGATCTAATGTGATTTGTCGGGGATTTTTGGAATCACAGAGAATTTAATATCAATTAAGAGGCATAGATGGGTAAAATATAGCAAAATTGAACCAATTAATTAATAAAAAATCCACTAATATTACAAAAATATCCAAGTGTCACATATGAAAGAGGACAACATAAGCTCCACAATGCAATTTTCTAAATTGAAAAATGAATTAAAATGAGTGCCTAAATATGCGTGCAAAGACAGGAATATAAATGCAATTACAGGAATTAAAATTGATAAAAATAAAACGTGCTAACAGGGACCAATATGCAATTACCTATCATGTTGAGGGGGTGGATGCAAATTTTCCATAGAACACGTGCTCCTCACGTGGGGTCTCCTGGCAGGGACTGAAATGCAATTCTGAAAACATCCGGGGGCCACGATGCAATTTACCCAGGACGCACGTGCCTATCATGTGGGGGTCCCAGGCTCGGTGGTCTTCGGAGGCTCGGAGCGAGGCTCGGGTGGCTCGGGAGGTTCGGCTCTGGCTCGGAGTAGCTTCGGATGATCCGAGCCTAGTGGTTGGGGAGGAAGCTCGGATCGGGCGACGTGGCCTAATCTGGACCATGGATCAAGTAATGATCCAACGGTGATGAACTGCAGGGGCATGGCGTGTACAGGTCCGTTAGATCAAGATCGATCCGACAGTGATGGGTCGCTCCTGAGACGAGGACGTGGTCGATCAGTGACCGTTGGATCTAGATTGATCCAACGGCACCTGGAGCGGGCAAGGGCGATGACGTGGTGTGATCTGGACGTGTAGGATCCGCCTGATCCTACAGCTGTGAGGCATGGCAACGTAGATGGCTCCTAGCCGTTCGATCAAGAGGATCGAACGGCTGCTGGCTGTCGTCTCCAACGGTCCTCCGCCTCCTGTGGCGGAGAGGGCTGGGCTCCGGCGAAGCTGGCCTAGGTGGAATACGAGGCCTGTGATGAAGTGAGGTGGTCCGGTGGTCGAGCTCCGCCAAGGTGGCAGAGCTGGCGTCGGTGAAAGGCGAAATACGTCGTCAGAAGAAACGAAGGGGCTCGCGAAGAGCAGAGCTCCCTTGCGGAGCTCGGAGGATGGTTGGCGGAGTGAGAAGAGGTGCGTGGATGGCGAATAAAATGGAAGAAAGGGATAGAAAAATAAGAAGAATATGAGGGAAGAGATGGAGGGATCTACCTGGGATCAGAAGCTCGGCGGGAGCTTCCCGGTCATCGCTCGAAGGTCGGTAGGGGACCTGAGCTCGTGCAGTGCCTTGGAGGAGCTACGACACGGCGATGGAGGGTCGTGGATCTCGCCGGAGGTGGTTCTCGGTCTTCGCTCAACCTCGGGTCAAATTGTTATCACCAATCTGAAGTTGGGAGCTCAGAGACACTTTCCGTGGTGGCAGATGGGGGTGAAAGTGGCCGGAGGTGGCTTATTTATAGGATGAAGGTGACGGCATGGATGGCTATGAGGTGGAGTTGGTGGATGTAAAGCCTTAAACTTGGCATATCTCGGATCCTATATAATAAGATCCGTCTTGTCAAGAGAAAACCAATGAAATTTGTTTCAGGTGAATCGGACTTCGTTTTGAGTTGTTATGATTTTTGGAAGAAAGAGAAGTAAGGAAGGCTAAGATGTCATTAACCCATAATGACTGTCATAAAGACTAATTAAACATGATTAAAGAAACTAATGACGGATTGAAAACTGCTAATGATCATTAGTAAACACTAATCAATGGTTAGCAAAAGATAAGCATAAGCCGCGAAAGTTAAATCGCGATTAGTGAAAGTTAATCACGATTCGTGTTAATTAAGCATCATTAGCGAATCTAGAATCCTCTGGAATGTTCTAACTTAAGCCCCAAGTTTGGGATAGGTTTTGGCCAAAACCATGGGTTGCTAAACCACGGTTAAGGCCTAAACCATGGTTTTCTAACCATGGTTAGTGGTTTTCCAGGGCCTATAAATAGACCCCCCACCCATTCATTCTCTACGACTTCCACACTAGGAGGAGTGGGAGGCGAGGGAGGAGCGCTAGCGAAGCGCTGCCGGGAGAACGTGGAGGAGAAAGGTATGATCCTCTCTTAGTTTGCTTTGTAAGCTAGACTTTCAATTCATCCTCTAGTTCTTCCAAGTTTTGTTCTTGATTCATCTTTCTTTCCTATTTGTTTTCTTGTTGCGGTTCGAGGGGAAATCTGTGTAACACCCTACTTAGGTGCGGGCGGCTATGCACGTCAGTGACCCTGTGATTCGTCACACGTTTACTCATCTAAGACGCGTGGTGTCTACCGATTCTCCATCGTTTATGAATCTGTTCTTTCTATTATGCTTTTATAATTATTTTGATGGAGAAATCTGTGTAATACCCTACTTAGGTGCGGGCAGCTATGCACATCAGTGACCCTGTGATTCTTCACACGTTCACTCACCTAAGATGCGTGGTGTCTACCGATTCTTCATCTCTTGTTGTTTGAATATATTCTTTCAGTTTTGCTATTGTTTTCCTCACGGTTGATTTTATAGAGGAAACTCTTTTCATTTTTATTTCGAAATATGTCCCGATATAAGGGGAAACTCTGCCGAAATTTTTCGAGAAATATGTCCCGATATAAGGGGAAACTCTGCCGAAATTTTAAGAGAAAATACGTTCTTGGTGTTCTTCATGTTCTTCACGTTCTTCGTTCGTTCTTCACATTCTTGACATGTTCTTAGCGTTTTTTATACGAAAATGAACTTCGATCTTTTCAGGAGCCTTAAAATAGCCTTTCTAAAAATGAAACACGATAAAGCCTTGCATACACGAGAGAGAGCTCGATTAGGTAACGAAATCCTTCCTTTTGCAGTTGGGTTTTCTTACGGAATTATTGAAATTCTTGATTTTGTGTTCTTCGCTACAAAGAACCCTAATTTTTGGCTATTTTTGAAAAGTCTGAAGAATTGCTTTGTGATTCTCACTAAAATAAAGTTTAAACATCAAATTGATATGTTATCTTTGAAAGTTAGGGTTTGGTAGTTAAAATAGGCATAAATACGAGTATATATGCTTATGAATAATATATATGTGAGTCTATACTAAGTATTGTTGATTATGTAAATCAAAGACTTAACAAAAGAATTACATCATGGGAATTGATGTGGTTTGAGTTAGATCTTGAAAAGGATCGTGTGTTACGTTAAGGATGACTGGGAGTAGAACTACAGGTCGGGCATGCAACCTGTAGGTTTGTCGGAAGGAACCCGTATTGGTGTTTCCCTATCTAAGTGGTACACGGTTGCCCTATTATGATAAGTACGTACGAATTGAATGTTTTGCAACGCGTGATACCAGGAGTCAATATATTCGGGTTGGAACGACGGAAGATGTGGTCGTGCCATGTGGAGGCACGGGTGTTCAATAGCGGCTGGGTCACGATAATATGTATTTAAAGCTGCTATGTTATATGATTAAATGTTAGCCTGAGGTTTAAGCAATCGAGTCCTCGAGGACGATGTGCTCATTTAATTTTTCAAGCTGAGGGTTGAGACCTTGTTTAATAAAAGAAAAGGAAATTGTCAGGGTAGTATTGGAGGATTGGTTGAGGCGACGTGCGGTGGCATAAGCTTACCAAGATCAACACAATCTCCAATTCCGGAGTGTCCACAGTTTCGGAGTCCAAGAATGTGGGGTTCCCCTGGACTAATCCCTGATGTGGAATAGAAAGGAATGTGACTTAAATTAATGAGAAAGGATGAAATTTTTGGTGATATCAAGTTTTGAAAAATTACACAATTTGTTTGCTTTTCTCTTCTTCGTTACTTAGCATTCGCTAATTTTTATCCTATGATTTATGGAAAACCCAACTGGTATCGGTGAGCCATCGCAAGGACTTTAAAAAAATTCATCCAGCTTACATACTAGACATCCAGCCAGCCACAGTAGCTTTACTCTTTAAGGTAGTTAGTAATCTTTTGTATCTTTTCCTTTCAAGCTGATGTACATGTAAATGGTTATAGTGGGACAGTGTATCATCTGAACTTTATTTAGTGAATGGAAAAGTGTTGAAATACTTTCTTTTGAGTATTTTTATTTGCAGTCTATTTCTAAATGTTAGTTGTGATTGTTGAATAAATTATTGCCGAGTAACCAGATCCGGATATGGGAGGATCCGACGGCCCGGGAAACGGGGTCGCGACAGATTGGTATCAGAGCAAGGTTACTCCAGTAATTTATTTAGTAATTAACAAGTATAAGCGGTATTCATAAAACTAAGGTGGTTTTAAGATCCTTTGATCTTAATAATTGACTGCAATACCATTCACAAGTCATTGTCCCTTATGTACGTCATGCTAATACATATAGGATATGACCTTTGACCTTGACTCATCCCAGGATCATGTCAGACCAAGACGTGTCTAGACAATAAGCAGCTATGATGGAAATGCTCCAAGACATGGGGCAAAGGCAACAAGCATTGGAGGAGAGGATCAATGCACAGGCTGAGAGACCTAAGTCATCTAAGCCTGTGGATGTCAGGATTGAAGGTTTTGTCCATCTTTCTGAGGAAGAATCTAGTTACCATCCTTCAACTGAATCTACTCCTACCCGGTGGAAGGAGTAATGGAGAAGGCCCTTCTTAGACACCAAACATTACTAGATAATTTTGAAAGGGAAAAATTCCTTGATTCAAAGGTGTAAAGACACCTGCCGAGGCTGAGTTATGGCTCGATGACGTTATTAGGATGTTGAGGATAATCCATGCACTAGTTGACACCTAGGTGCACTTTGCTGATTACTCCCTAGCAGATTATGCACGACGATGGTGGAGAGCGATTTCCAAGAAGTTAGCAGATCCTGTTCCATGGGATATCTTTGAAGAGAGGTTCCGAGCTCACTTCTGTCCCTCTCATTGGGAGAATTAAAGAGGAGAGAGTTGGCTTCTCTAAATCAGGGTTCTAAGACTGTACGAGATTATCATATCCACTTTACTGAGCTACTACGGTACTCACCAGCTCTAAAAATTTCACCACAAGAGTGTCTTACCAAATTTGTTAGCGGTCTTCAAGGAGATTTACAAGAAAAGCTTGCTGGTTTTAGAGCCACAACCGTAGATGAAGCAATGGGCATCGTCTCTCGTATTGAGATGGAGAGGGATGAAAACCGCCAAAGAAGAAGTTTCCACTTTAATGGTGGACCATCCAAAAGCAAGGCACATTATAAGCGTAGAGATCGTCGCTATCATCCAGCCGGTTCCAATATAAGCTCACCACAGACCTTGGGTCAGGAATTATCAAGAAGAAGGGGTTTCTCTATACCTCCACTATATCCTCGCGACTCAGCTATAGGAGCTAGCACCTTTGTGGCTGGATCTTCAGCTCAAACAGGAGCACGTGTGTGTTTTTACTGTCATCGGGAAGGCCACATCAAGAAAGATTGTCCGAAGTTGAGAGGTTCAGGTTTTAAATCAACCCCAATTAACAGTACAATATCTTCCTCGAGCAATGGAGCAACACACGGAGGAAGACATAGTAGAGGTCGGGGCTCACAAGGAGCGTCTCCTACACAACAACCACCACAAAGCATTGTAGGTTCTAGCTTGCCTATTCCTAATGGCCAAATCAATGCAATTACTGAAGAACAAGCCTACAATTCAGGCACAGTCGTATGAGGTACCGTTACTATTCATGGTTTTTCAGTACATGCCTTATTTGATTCTGGAGCTTCACATTCATTTATTACTCGACGGTTAGTACCCACTTTGGGTAAGATACCAGTAGAAGTATAACAGTCCTATCTGATCAAGGGACCAGGAGGACAAGTATTTATAATCCTAGAAATCCTGGATAATTGCATAGTAGTGATAGTGGGACATCAGTTACCTGTTTCACTACTACTGATAGAAATGGAAGACTTTGATCTTATCCTAGGGATGGATTGGCTAGAAAGGCATCATGCATGTCTTGACTGTTTTCAGAAGATAATGTTTCACCTTCCAAACTCGATAGAGTTCCACTTCATCGGAAAGACATCCAATGATAATATCAAATATATCTCTATATTGAAGGCACAACAGTCGTTAGAGCAAGGGTGCTAAGGCTATTTAGCTTATGTATCCACAACATCAGGATCAGGAAGAATGATAGAAGATGTGCCTATAGTGTGTGAGTTTCCTGATGTATTTCCAGAGGAACTACCTGGATTACCACCTGGCGAGATATTGAATTTAAAATCTCTCTTATGCTTGATACTCAACATATCTCTATCCCTCCGTATAGGATGGCACCAGCTGAGTTACGAGAGTTAAAGGTACAGTTGCAAGAACTGTTAGATAAAGGATTCATTCATCCTAGTACTTCACCATGGGGTGCACCTGTCTTATTTGTTAGGAAGAAGGATGGGTCAATGCGGTTGTGCACTGACTATAGACAACTAAACAAGAGGACAATAAAGAATAAGTATCCACTGCCAAGAATAGATGATCTCTTTGATCAGTTACAGGGTTCAACGGTGTATTCCAAGATTTATTTAAGATCTGGATACCATCAATTGAAAATTAAAGATACAGATATTCCCAAGACAGCTTTTCGAACTAGATACGGGCATTATGAATTCTTAGTTATGCCTTTTGGACTAACAAATGCCCCAGCAGCCTTCATGGATCTCATGAATAGAGTATTCAAGGAGTTCTTAGATCACTTTGTAGTAGTCTTTATTGATGATGTGCTTATTTACTCCAAGGATAAGTATCTGCATGAACACCACCTCAGACGCGCACTTGAAACTCTAAGGAAGAACAAACTGTATGCTAAATATAGCAAATGTGACTTCTGGCTATCTGAAGTATCTTTCTTAGGCCATGTTATTTCTGGGGAAGGTATATCAGTTGATCCTATAAAGGTTAGTGCGGTGATGAGTTGGGAACGCCCGAAGAATGTCACAGAAATACGATCTTTTCTGGGTTTAGCTGGATATTATTGAAGATTCGTGAAGGACTTTTCACGGATAGCATTGCCAATGACTAGACTAACTCAGAAGGAGGTCCCATTCTTATGGTCCGTTACATGTGAAGCTAGTTTTCAGACACTGAAAGAATGCCTAACATCTGCACTAATCCTTACTCTACCCTCCGGGAGTAAAGGGTTTACAGTGTACACTGACGCATATAAAGAAGGACTTGGGGCGGTTCTTATGCAACATGGTAAGGTAGTTGTGTATGCATCATGACAGCTCAGGACACATAAGAAGAACTACCCAACACAAGACCTTGAATTAGCTGCCGTAGTTTTCGCTTTATAGATATGGAGACACTACATGTATGGTATTACTTTTGAAATCTTCACCGATTATAAAAGCTTGAAATATCTGTTTGATCAAAAGGAGCTCAATATGAGACAGAGACGGTGGCTAGAGTTGTTGAAAGATTATGATTGTACTATCTCCTACCACCCAGGTAAGGGGAACGTCGTAGCAGATGCACTTAGCAGAAGAACTTATTCACCTGGGTTAGTGAGTGCTATCTACTTCTGGGGTTTACTATCAACGTTAAGTGAATGGAAACCATTTGATAGTAGTGTTGATACTATAACTGTTCCTCATCGATACAAACCAGAGATCTGGGATAAAATAAAGAAAGGACAGGAGGATGATCCAGTCCTTAAAGACTTGAAACAACAACATGAGAAGAATGAGATAGAGGGATTCCAGATACAAGATGGGTTACTATATAACCATCACAGAGCTTGTATACCAGCCATACCGGAACTGAGGAAAGATATTTTACGTGAAGCTCATTGTTCTAGATTATCTATTCATCTAGGAATTACGAAGATGTATAAGGATCTTCATTCATACTTCTGGTGGCCAGGAATGAAGAAGATGTTGCTGAGTTTGTGCATTCATGTTTCACTTGCCAGCAGGTAAAGGCTTCACACCAAAAGCCATCAGGATTATTGCAACCCCTCCCTATACCTGAATGGAAATGGGAAAGCATTTCCATACTAGCTTACCTCAGACGACTGGTAGTAAAGATAGTATCTGGGTTATAATAGATCGTCTGACAAAGAGAGCACACTTCGTTCCGATAAACTTATCTTTTACTCCAGACCAACTTGTTGAGTTATATATTACACATGTGATTCACCTCCATGGTATCCCCGAAGGAAGTGGTTTCTGATCGAGATTCACGATTCACCTCACACTATTGGGAGAACTTCATGAAAGCCTTAGGTACACAACTATACTTGAGTACAGCATATCATCCACAAACAGATGGTCAGTCAGAACGTACGATTCAGACACTAGAGGATATGCTACGAGCATGTGCCTTAGAATGGAAGGGATCGTGGATTAAACATTTGCCTCTTGCAGAATTCACCTACAATAATAGTTACCATACAAGCATTGGCATGGCAACATTTGAAGTACTATATGGACGAAGGTGTACTACTCCGTTGTTGTTGGCAAAAGGTCGGAATAAAGAACCTTTATGATTCAAATAGACTTCAAGAGACACGGGAAGCTATAGAACTTGCTCGAAAAGACTATTGACTGCTCAAAGTCGATAGAAAAGTTATAGTGATACCAGGCGAAGAGACCTTCAATTTGAGGTAGGTGACATTGTATTTCTCAAAGTATCACCTATGAAGGGTGTTCATAGGTTTAGCTTGCGTGGGAAGTTAGCACCCAGGTTCGTGGGTTCCTTTGAAATTATTCAACGCATTGGAAAAGTGGCATATAGACTTGCACTTCCTCCACATCTTTCGGCAATACATGATGTATTTCATGTATCAAATCTAAGAAAGTACATTAGGGATCCAGAGCATAAGATAAGTTATGATGATTTACATGTTGAGCCAGACTTGACATACCAAGAGATACCTGTGTAAATACTTGAAAGGGATATCAAGAAGTTGAGAAACAAGAGGTGCCTCTAGTTAAAGTATTATGGCGGAACCAAGAGTTTGAAGAAGCCACATGGGAACCTAAGGCAGAAATGAGAGAGAAATACCCGTACTTGTTTGAATGATAACACTACGTATCATGTATATGTTCATTTTAAATGAAAGGACGTTCATTCTCTTTAAGGTTGTTATGGTTTCAATCCTCTTTAAGGTTGTTATGCCTGCATTTCTAGTCTCGAGGACGAGACTTCCTTTAAGGTTGTTATAATTGTAAAGCCTTAAACTTGACATATCTCGGATCCTATATAATAAGATCCGTCTCGTCAAGAGAAAACCAACGAAATTTGTTTCAGGTGAATCGGACTTCGTTTCGAATTGTCATGATTTTCGGAAGAAAGAGAAGTAGGGAAGGCTAAGATGTCATTAACCCATAATGATTGTCATTAAGACTAATTAAACATGATTAAAGAAACTCTTGACGGATTGAAAACCGCTATGATCATTAGTAAACACTAATCAATAGTTAGCAAAAGATAAGCGTAAGCCGCGAAAGTTAAGTCGCGATTAGTGAAAGTTAATCACGATTAGTGTTAATTAAGCATCATTAACGAATCTAGAATCCTCTGGAATGTTCTAACTTAAGCCCCAAGTTTGGGATAGGTTTTGGCCAAAACCATGGGCTGCTAAACCATGGTTAAGGCCTAAACCATGGTTTTCTAACCATGGTTAGTGGTTTTCCGGGGCCTATAAATAGACCCCCCACCCATTCATTCTCTATGACTTCCACTACCACCACCACCCCAAGGGCTAGGGTTGAGAGGTCGGGAGGAGGAGTGGGAGGCGAGGGAGGAGCGCTAGCGAAGCGCTGCCGGGAGAACGTGGAGGAGAAAGGTATGATCCTCCTTAGTTTGCTTCGTAAGCTAGACTTTCAATTCATCCTCTAGTTCTTCCAAGTTTTGTTCTTGATTCATCTTTCTTTCCGATTCGTTTTCCTATTGCGATTCGAGGAGAAATCTGTGTAATACCCTACTTAGGTGTGGGTGGCTATGCACGTCAGTGACCCTCTGATTCGTCGCACGTTCACTCATCTAAGAAGCGTGGTGTCTACCGATTCTCCATCGTTTATGTTTATGTCCCGATATAAGGGGAAACTCTGCCGAAATATTCTGAGAAATATGTCCCGATATAAGGGGAAACTCTGCCGAAATTTTAAGAGAAAATATGTTCTTGGTGTTCTTCGTGTTATTCACGTTCTTCATTCGTTCTTCGCGTTCTTGACACGTTCTTAGCGTTTTTTATACGAAAATGAAATTCGATCTTTTCAGGAGCCTTAAAATAGCCTTTCTAAAAACGAAACACGATAAAGCCTTGCATACATGAGAGAGCTCGATTAGGTAACGAAATCCTTCCTTTTGTTGGGTTTTCTTACGGAATTATTGAAATTCTTGATTTTGTGTTCTTCGCTACGAAGAACCTTAATTTTTGGCTATTTTTGAAAAGTCTGAATAATTGCTTTGTGATTCCCACTAAAATAAAGTTTAAACATCAAATTGATGTGTTGACTTTGAAAGTTAGGGTTTGGAAGTTAAAATAGGCATAAATACGAGTATATGCTTATGAATAATATATACGTGAGTCTATACTAAGTGTTGTTGATTATGTAAATCAAAGACTTAACAAAAGAATTACATCATGGGAATTGATGTGGCTTGAGTTAGATCCTGAAAAGGATCGTGTGTCACGTTAAGGATGACTGGGAGTAGAACTACAGGTCGGGCATGCAACCTGTAGGTTTGTCGGAAGGAACCCGTATTGGTGTTTCCCTACCTAGGTGGTACAAGGTTGCCCTGTTATGATAAGTGCGCACGAATTGAATGTTTTGCAATGCGTGGTACCGGGAGCCAATATATTCGGGTTGGAACGACGGAAGATGTGGTCGTGCCATGTGGAGGTACGGGTGGTTCAATAGCGGCTGGGTCACGATAATATGTATTTAAAGCCGCTAGGTTATATGATTAAATGTTAGCCTGAGGTTTTAAGCAACCAAGTCCTCGAGGACGGTGTGCTCATTTGATTTTCCAAGCTAAGGGTTGAGACCCTGTTTAATAAAAGAAAAGGAAATTGTCAGGGAAGTATTGGAGGATTGGTTGAGGCGACGTGCGGCGGCATAAGCTTATCAAGATCAACACAATCCCCAATCCCGAAGTGTCCACAGCTTCGGAGTCCAAGAATGGTGGGGTTCCCCTGGACTAATCCCTGATGTGGAATAGAAAGGAATCGGACTTAAATTAATGAGAAATAATGAAATTTTGTGTGATATCAAGTTTTGAAAAATTACACAATTTGTTTGCTTTTCTCTTCTTCGTTACTTAGCATTCGCTAATTTTTATCCTATGATTTATGGAAAACCCAACACGTATCGGTGAGCCATCGCAAGGACTTTAAAAAAATTCATCCTGCTTACATACTAGACATCCAGCCAGCCACAATAGCTTTACTCTTTAAGGTAGTTAGTAATCTTTTGTATCTTTTCCTTTCAAGCTGATGTACATGTAAATGGTTATAGTGGGACAGTGTATCATCTGAACTTTATTTAGTGAATGGAAAAGTGTTGAAATACTTTCTTCTGAGTATTTTTATTTGCAGTCTATTTCTGAATGTTAGTTGTGATTGCTGAATAAATTACTGTTGAGTAACCAGTTCCGGATATGGGAGGATCCGACGGCCCGGGAAATGGGGTCGCGATAGTGGACGTCATGGAGTGAGGTTGAGGGTCGTCATGGAGATCGAGGGGGTTGGCGAAGATGGGGGATGAGTGGGCTGTGTCGTGGTGGCGTTGTGGGTCAGAGAAGATGGTCGGCGTGGAGCCCAAAATAGAAAGGGGGTGGCCCCATGCGCACGATGGAGGACGTGGGCGCGGGGTGTGCGGAGGTAGACGAAGACCCCTTGACCGTTGGATCAGGCGATCCAACGGCCCAGATGAAGGCGTGGGTCGACGCTTGGGATCAGCTCTAGGGCGTGACAACGGAGGGTCAGGATGTTGCCATGTGGTGTACTGGAGGCGAAGCGCCAACAGACGGATGAGATGGACTCAGGGGTTCGATCGAATGGCTGAGAGAACGAAGTGTTTGAGCCGTTATGATGGAGTGGATCGGATGGATGAGGTGATGCCACGTGGCGCGAGCCTGATGAGGCACTGATGGAAGGCTGTGATGAGATCTGAGTATTGATCGGGCGGTTGAAAAGAAGAGGTTGCGTGGAGGGAATTGAGCAGTTGTATTTAAGAAGAGATCCGACGGCTAGGGGCACGGGCAGATATTATAAATGGGTCAGGCCGCGTGGCGCAAGAAGAGGGCGCCACGTGGCCAGCTGTGAATGGCTGAGAAGAAAAATAAGATTAAAGGGAGAAGGATGTCGAATTTGAAAAAACTCAAAACATAAAAGTTGTAGATCTCGATGAGATCTACATGTTTCATGTTGACTAAAAATAGAGATGAGGTCAAATATGATACAAAAATACAAATATACCAATATACATGTGTATAGTATACAAGGAGGCCCAAAAATCCAAGTTTTGCCTACGAGCTCCGAATTGAGTGAAATTAGTCTCACTTTAAAGGTCTCTGGATGTGTATTACTTTAAAAGTGAGTAGACCTAATTCGGAGGTTGTATGAGCGAGATATGCGTATTTTAAGGCTCCTAGCTCCTAACTTGGATTGAGGTTTTATTGGTCAATTTTGCAAGTTAATATTTTTTGATATTTTTCTTTAATTAGTGTTAGTAATATATACACTATGGAGTTGACTTTATTAGATTTGGAGTTCATATAAAAATAGGTGAAATATGGTGAATATGCAGGTGGATATTTGCAAGTGAACTGGGCTTCTTATTTATGCAATATGAATGCTAAAAAGCAGATGTTATCAATGCATGCATGAATGTCATTTATGCAATATAAGTGGAAATATGCATCTAATTACTCAGGAACAAAGCTCTATTTCAACTTTAAGAGTGATGAATCACAGATTCATCAACCCCCTATACTTAAACCTTGCTCGTCCCCAAGTAACTAAAATGAAATGCAAGAGTGAAATGAAATTGGGTTTCATACCAAGGTCATGAACAAAAGTTGAAAATGGAGCTTGACTCAAACTTTGGATTAATTATGTGGCAGAACCTTATTGGGATCTGAACTTAAGACCTAACAGACTTCAAGTTCCACAAGTCTTCTATTCAAGACTCCTCAATAGTCAGGTCAGAACAAATCCTTAAACGCAAAATTCTGATGACTATGATTCTTACTTGTACCGCGTAAGTGATAAATAGCTCTCCACATCAGAAATGGCTCAGAAACAACCTCTTCTAACAAGGTAACTCTAATTACCCGGTCCAATAACTCTTTCCTCGAGGAGCGGGGTATTCCCTTCTAAGTTCAAGTGCGACCAGCTCTAGAGGAGGAGGTGGAGAAAAGAATGGACGATAACCAGTGTAGCTACCTATCCCGGGATGCCTGACCAGTGTAGCCAAGTCATCCGATTACAGACTTCTTGCTAGTATACATACTCCGACGGGCAAGTTTTTTTTGGCCTGTCTAATTTTTTGGAGTTCTTGCATTTTTCTTTTTTCTTTTTTATTGTTTTTAGAACTATATACAAGATGCAGCATGTACATCAGAGTTTTTCCTCTTGAACCAGTAGACTATCCCTCTTTTGAAGCATTATTGCAACCCACAATGTCCCGTCCTCAAACGTCAACACCACCAGATTAGGTTGAGATGCACTACCCTCCCTAGAGGAGGACCCGTGTGCTACTCCAAGCTAAAGGATTCTACCTCCTCACCACCTCATCAATGAAGAACCATGTGCATTGTGCTTGTCCAAGTTAGGTCACCGTCTAAAAGAATCATGCGTGTGCACGAGATATTCTACTTAGACTAATCCAAATGAAATGTGAACATAGACTTGCAGACTCAAAGAATTAAGTCACTAGACCTGAGAAATCTTAACTCCAACTCCTATAAGGTTCCTCTGAAATTAGGTAGATTAAGGTTAAATCAAGTCCATACTCAATATCTACTCATAACTTGGTTCAGAACCTACAGCTTTTCACCTTGCATATGCAAGATATGCGAATGAGATGCAGATGACATGCTATGAAATGCTAGACTCTTTTTGTTTCTTTTCTGATGTGGAGATGATATGCAAGAGTAAATAAGAAGCCTTTGAATTTTTCACATTTTTTTAATTATTTTTAATTATTTGGTATACCTCCTACGTTACAACAATTTACAAGAGTATTATATAGCTTATACAAGTGTATTTTACAAAAAAAAATTCTCCAAATTTTACCCAACCCGTAATTATTGCGAAATATATACAAAGATACGTGAAAGTACGAGCTATGCGTAAAGTATATAGGTAATATATACACACCCCCCTATACTTAGCGTGTGTTATGTCCTCAGAGCGTGAAGAACGAGGAAAAGGACATAGCTCATGCTAAGCGTAAGAGATCCAAAGAGAAGGAAAAATGTAAAGAAGTCGTCCTGCCCCCCTATACTTAGGCTCTGGCAGCCTAAGTGTAGAAGAAGAACAAGAATGGGGCGGACGAGGTCAAGAGGAGAAATGGATGAATATACAATGCGGGCATCGGTTCCCCCTATACTTAGGCTCATGCCAGCCTAAGTATAGGTCGGAAGTGAGTATGAGGACCAATGTAATCTAGAGGATGTACAGAGACCCGACTTAAGTGGCTCATCCTCCCAATACTTGGGGTCTGGTCATCCTAAGTATAGTCCAAGATGGTGATCAATGAAGCTGGGATGACTTACTAGAGTTGCGGGGGAGAAAGGTCAGAATTTACAAGAATGATGGTACATACAAGTGAGTCGGTCTAAATCTTTCAAGATGCTGCTGATGGCTAGAGCTCACTGCTACAAGGTTTCATGCGTGGCTCGAGGTGTATATGTTGAATCTGTCTCGCGCATGAATACAATCTCCTCAACAAGGACTAGCTGCTCATTGGATCCGACGAAGTGTTTCAACAGTTGTCCATTCACTAGGAATGTCGGTGCGTCATCTGCGAGATCAAAGATCTCGACACATCCACTATCATGCACCGTACAGACGACAAATGGGCCTGTCCACTTGGACTTCAACTTGCCTTGGAAGATCTTTAGCCTAGCATTAAACAACCATACCTTCTGTCCAGGAATAAAGGTCTTTCGTCTGATAATCTATCATGCCAACGCTTAACCTTGTCCTTGTACACCAAACTATTGTCATATGCGTGGTTTCTAACTTCCACAAGCACATTCAGATCCATATCTCTCTGCTTCTGCCCAAGGTGCGTGTTCCAATTGACCTTCTTGATTGCCCATTCTGATTTATGCACTAACTCTGCGGGTAAATGGCACGGCTTTCTGAATACCATTCGGAATGGGGAGGTTCCTAACGGTGTCTTGTAAGCTGTCTTATATTCCCATAGGACTTGATCCAAGATCTGAGACCAATCCTTCCTGTCTGAGCAGACAAGCTTTTGCAATATAGTCTTTACCTCCCTATTCGACACCTCAGCCATAGCATTAGTCTGTGGGTGGTAAGGACTAGCGACACGATGTTCGATGCCGTAATCCTTCAGGAGTTTCTTCACCTCCCGGTTTACAAAGTAGCTACCCCCATCTGATATCATCATTTGGGAATCCCGAACCTAGAGATGATATGCTCTCTGATGAATTTACAGACAATCCTGCTATCTGCGGCTTGGGTCAGGATAGCCTCCACCCACCTGGATAGGTAATCTACCGAAAGAAGGATGTACTCGAATCCGTGGCTAACAGGGAATGGGCCCATGTAATCGATGCCCCAGGCGTCAAAGACATCATAAATGATGACAGGCTGCATCGGCATCTCATCCTTGGAACCAACGATTCCTCCCATTCTCTGGCATATTGGGCACGACTTCGTAAAGGTGATGGCATCGCGAAACAGAGTCGGCCAGTAAAAGCCACATTGAAGTACCTTCCATGCGGTCCTCTTCCCGGAGTGGTGTCCTCCTGCCACCAAGCTGTGGCATAAAGAAAGGACACTCTGGTATTCCTCTTGAGGAATACACTGTCTCCAGACACAATCCGGTCCTTCAAGGAAAAGGATCGGATCCTCCCAATGGTAGTGTCTAGCATCCAACTTCAGTCGGTCGATGTGGCTCTTGGTCCAACCCTCGAGAACCTTCTTGGAGACAAGATAGTTCACGATGTCGGCATACCATGGGAGTGAGTCAACAACAAAAGTCGACTCGTCGGGGAAGGAGTCTCGAATAGGTGAATCCTCGGAAGTATTAAGATCTTCGAGACGAGAGAGATGATTGGCTACTACGTTCTTCTTTCCAGGTTTATCACGGATGTCCAAATCAAACTCCTGGATAAGCAAAATCCACCGAAGAAGACGCGCCTTCGCATCCTTCTTCTCCATCAAGTATCGTAGCATCGTGTGGTCAGTGAACACAATCACCTTGGATCCAATTAAGTGAGATCTGAACTTGTCCAAGGCAAACACTACCGCAAGAATCTCCTTTTCCATAACTGTGTAGTTATGCTGAGCGGTGTCAAGTACTTTGCTTGCGTAGTGGATTGCAAAAGGGACGCCATCCCTCCTTTGTCCTAACACAGCCCCAACAGTAAAGTCTGAGGAATCCGTCATGATCTCAAAAGGTAGAGACCAATCTAGGGCTTGTAGGATCGGGGCGTCCATGATCATTCCCTCTAATAGCTTAAAGGCCTCAAGACATTTGTGATCAATAATAAACTCCATGTCTTTTCCTAAAAGCTCAGTTAGCGGTTGGGTAATCTTAGAAAAATCCTTGATGAATCTCCAATAGAATCCGACATGCCCGAGGAACGACCGTAACTGCTTGATGTTGGTTGGTGGCTGGACTCGTCTGATCACATCCACCTTGGCAGGGTCAACCTCCATTCCTCTCTTGGAGATGACGTGCCCCAACACAATGCCCTCCGTCACCATGAAGTGACTTTTCTCCCAGGAGAGCACTAGATTAACCTCACAACAACGTTTGAGGACTCGGTCCAGATTCCTAAGACAGGAATCGAAGGAATCATCGTGGACCGAGAAGTCATCCATGAAGACTTCCAAGAATTCGCTGACCATTTCGGCGAATACAGCAATCATGCACCTTTGAAAAGTACCTAGAGCATTGCATAACCCAAAGGGCATGCACCTGAAAGCATAGGTACCAAAGGGGCATGTGAACGTGATCTTTTCCTGGTCCTCCGGAGCTATGGATACTTGATTGTAGCCCGAGAACCCATCCAAGAAACAGAAGAACTCTTTCCCCGTTAGTCTCTCCAGGATATGATCAATGAACGGTAGGGGAAATGATCCTTCTTCGTCGCAGCATTCAGGCGTCTGTAATCTACACAGACGCGCCACGACGTGGGCACTCGCGTCACGATTTCCTCTCTGTCCTCATTGGTGGTCTTTCGGGACCACATGGATCGGGGCCACCCATTTAGAGTCTGAGATGGGATAAATGAAACCCGCGTTGCACCATTACTTTATCTCCTTCTTCACTACTTCTTGTAAATTTGAATTCAAACGACGTTGGAATTCACGAGAAGGTTTGGCTTCATTCTCCAACTAGATATGGTGCGAACACAGAGCAGGATCTATCCCGTGGAGATCGGAAATGCTCCAGCCTATTGCCTTGTGATTTTTTCCAGGATCTCTAACAAGCGAGATTCCTGCTCCTCGATCAATCGTGAACTGATGATTACCGGATATTTATTCTCCTGTCCCACAAGGAAGGCATACTTGAGTGTTGTGGGTAAAGGCTTGAGCTCCAGTAAGGTGTGATCGTCTAGGAGATCTGGCTAAATCGAATCTGGTTCAGTGTTAGAAGTGGCTGGATCTTTCTCTGTAATTGCTGCCACCAAGTTATTCTCCTTTGGAGTCGGATCGTCAAAGGTCCCCATGCTATTGGCAAAATCTACGTCTGACTCGTCATCCTCGTCTTCTGATTGTCCTAAAGAGGGAAGGACTGACAAGCCCAGCTGGGCTTCTAAGTCATCGAAAATGTAGGGGGATGCAGGTTCTGAGCTGCACTTGTTTCTAAGGAAATCGCAAACTGCCTCATGCACAAGATCATCCCTGGAGGGGATAGACTCATCGATGCTATATGGGTTCTGTCTCCATGGCCCAACTGTGTCTACATGATAGCGGTCTGCTTCGGACGAAGAGTACTCGGTGCTGGATTCAAAATCCGGTCTCTACCATCTGGTTTGCTTCATCTCAAGTTCCTCATCTCCCCCTGGAGTTTGGAAGTGGATCTTCCCGATCTTGTAGTCAAACAAGGCCCCTGCTGTTTTGAGGAAGGGCCTGCCTAGGATGATCTGGGAATCTCTCCAATTACGAGGGATTTCCATATCTATGACAGTAAAGTCCACCATGTATTCTTGACCCTCGACTTTGATGACAACATTCCTCAATTCTCCTTGGGATCTCTTGGTTGATTTATCAGTGAACTGCAGGAGGGCTCTATATTTCCTAAGAGGTCGAGATTAAGCCGCTCATAGAGGGCTATAGGCATCAAGTTGATTGAGGAGCCATTGTCTAGGAGAGTGCGTGCAAACACAATGTCATCGACATGACTCACCACATAATGTGCACCCATGTCTCTTCGTTTCCTTGGAAACGAGTTCTTTATTGCACAAGTCGAGGCTACTGACAGAACGTGTTTCTCAACATGGCTTTTGGTCTTCCTGCTAACCCTAGTGGGTGTGCATCTCACCTTAAGGTATTTCTGAAACACAGGAGTCATTTCCACGTACTTGCCAAAGGGGATTGTGACCTTGATATATTTGTTGCAAAGCTCTGCCATCTCAGGGTCATCTTTTTTGGATTTTAATTTTCTTCTTTCCACCCTTAAGATCTCGGGGGAAAGGGATTATTGACTCCAACTCAGATTCTGAAACTGAAATGTTTTCATTCAAAGCGGGAACTGAGTTTTGTACAAGACTCGGACTCTGAAACTGACTCAGACCCAGACTCTGGCTAAAAGGAAAATGCTGCTGCGAAACTAGTGATGCGTCTACCGCGACTTCTGGACGGTCCTCCTCAGATGGAGGTGCGGGCTCTTCATCGATTTCGGTGGACTCTTTGCTGGTGCGGTTTCGTTGCTTCTTCGAGGACCCAGAGTCCTCTTCTTCTGCCAGTGGGGGTGATGGTGGTGCTGCTCCTCTTTGGCCTTCAAGTTCTCCTCAGTTAGAGACTTGGCTGCTCCTTCCTTCGTGCCCGTGCCCGATCAGGTATGATCACGGTCCTTCCTCTCCTGAGGACATATGGTTCACATTATCATACGAAAGGATCTCATGTTCAGATAAAGAATTATCTGAATAGTATACATGATAACGAAGTCGGTTCTGGCCTTGGGTTTAGTTGTTCGGGTTGGCATGAACCTGGGCGGGAATTGGGGGTCTTTGACACCATTTGTTGATCCGAGATACGAGAAACATGATTCAAATCGGTTCTCATATCCAGATAGTCATTCTGGATCTGTTGGACCCCATTAGATAGGGGTTGGATCGCCAAGGTGAGGGACTCCAATTCGGTGGGCTGGGCTGGCTGATGCTGACTTGCGGATGAGGTTCTGTACTGGCCCTACTGGCCATGCTGATACTGCTGCTGCTGATGGGACGGTGATGGGCCCTGCTGGCCTGAGGGGAATGTGCGATGCTGCTGCTGGTGCTGTTGATGCTGGTACCCTTGTTCGGACCTGGACTGAACAAAGCGCGGTGTGGGGATGGAGCTGGTTTCTTGGTAAGCTGGGAAGGTCGGTGAGGATGACCATTCCCCATCCCCGACTGTCTGCCGATGGGGTCACGGCTATACCACAACCCGTTGATCTCCAACACCTGAGGCTCTTCGTATCCGGCTTCCACTTGTGGGGGTGCATGCTGGTCCTGCTGGGTGTAAGTCTGTTCCTCTACCCAGTCACTCTGAGGCCCCGGTGCCTATTATTGTATAAGATGGACTCGGTGTACAGGTACAGGTGGTGCAGAAGGGGCATGTAGCTTTATCTTAGCTACCCTTTCAGTAAGTTCCTCCACTTGCTTCGGTAAACGCGAGAGAGACTCAAGGTCAGTGACCCTCTTGTGGATTTGCTCGACCATGGTTAACTTGTCAGCTATCATCCCCATGTTGGGAATGAGGTCCTCTGTCAGATCCGATACAGTCTTCCTAGTTGTATCATTGGATAGAATTGATGGAGACAACTGATAGGCCCTGGTGGGCTGCGACCTGGCTGTCTCTGCCATCTGCTCTAGTATTTTCCATACAACATTCTCATTCTTGTTCAGATAGCTTCCTCCACAGGAAGCACTGACTAACCCGTGCATCTCCGGGGTCAAACCACAGAACAAGGTCTGGACTAAGATTGCTTTAGAAATGCCATGGCAGGGACATTTCTGAATTACATCATTAAACCTATCCCAGACTTCATGGAATGGTTCACTGGGTCCTGGGAGAAACTAGCGATCTTCGTTCTCATTTTATTAGTCCTACTGAGGGGGTAGAACTTCTTCAGAAAAAGGTCCTTGAACTGCATCCAGGTTGTACATATCACCCCAAGATTTTTCAACCAATATGCTGCCTTATCTCCTAAGGCAAATGGGGTGGCCTTCAGTCGAATGTAATCCTGCCCAACCTTAGGGTGACTAAGGTTGTTGCAAACCAGCTCGAAGTCTCTGAGGAAGGCATATGGTTCTTCATTTACATGTCCACTAAACTTCGGTAGCAGGCTAAGGAAGTGGGGCTTGAGCTCGAATGCTTCGGGGGGAACCGCTGGTGCCAACCAGCTGTGCATGTCATTCTCTGTTGGGTTATAGGCATCAACCATAGGTCGGTCGATTCCTCCTACCGCAATGATTTGTCCTATTCTTGCTGTAAGATCCGCATTCTGTTGTTCGATTGTGGCGAGGCAAGCCAAGACTTGATGGAGTGGGTCATCTTGGTGTTCTCCCTCATCTGGGGGTCGCTTTGGTGGCATCTTGTCCTCTAGTCCTGGGAAATGGAAATGATCTGGATTAGAGGATAAATCAAGGAAGGGATTCTTACCAAGGTGATGGTCTTCCTCGGTAAGCTCAGAGGAGAGGAAAGGGTTGGTTTGAGAGTAACCACCTTGGGTGTGAGGGATCCATAACTCAAGAGGGTCATGAGCTCTGGGTGGTCCAAGTTGCGCTTGGTCTGGTGAAGATGATTTTTGTGGGGGACTCAAAGAGAGATTGGCGAATAATGTGTCGATATTCTCCCAGTCAGTCATCTTGAATTGGCGAGAAGAATCAAGAGTTCAAAGTAAGGATAGGATTTTACTCCTACCTGAAGCAAGCAATACAATCCAAACCCTGTAGTTTCACACTCAACACGGTGAAGGATCCGAAACCGAGTCCAATTAATCTGGTTGATTTTAAGTGTGATTTTCGAGCAAATAGCAAAGGTTACGTGGCCTAGAGGGAAGTCAACTTAAAGCCAGATGCGTCTTCCCTGTTTAACCTGTCGCCTAAGATACATGCACCCTTCCTTTCTTCGCTCCTATCCCAAGTTAATGGATTCAAAGACCATGCCCCTATCTATCTGCAAGTAGGTGGAGGCTGACAAGGCTAGAACTTCGCTCCGAAGGGTTACTAGTACCTTGTCGCGGAGTACCGCTGGTTCACCTCTGACTACCCATAAACAGACGGAGGCTACTTGGTACTAGTCGATGAACCTGAAAATATTCAACTCGTGATATTTGCTAGGATCAATTGGAACGTGATATGGAAGGCGTGGATTTGGGCTCTGCCCTAAGGTGTTCACACACACGCAAGTACCTTCACTCAACCTGAAAACAAAGTCGGGGTTAATCTCCCGCAAGCAGAGTTTCCAATTTTATTGATTTTTTTGGTCAATAATGTTTAGCAGTCCCGATTTTAAGTTAAGTTTTCACTGATTTAGTTTAATCCACACATCACGCCTATCATCTAGTCCCAATTTCCTTTAACTTAAGTTGGAAAACCAATAGAGAGAAATCGAGAAAAGCCGATGCACGAAAAACAATGATGCTTATGCTGAGCGAAGAAGACTTATAGTGATCCCTTCGCTTTTATGCAGGATGCAAAACAGAATTGAAATCTTTACATTACATGCAAATGCAAACGATAAAATCCGCTCCTAAACAGGCAGTTCTATTAGCGAGTGAAGCACGGGTTATTTTGACTAGATATGCGATCTTGGTGCGTCCTTTAAGTGTATTGTGTGGTCCTAAAAATTTACGAGCACAAGCAAATCTTAGAGTGGCTCAAGGAGACGCTAGTGCAAGCCTAATCTACAATTCAATCCACACAACACACGAGGACACATTTCCACTATCTTTACACACGCGAGAACCCAAATGGGAACCGCTGGAAATGATGCGAAAAAATAAAGAAATGAATAAAAATACAAGTTCACTCAAATCACTCAAGAAATTAAAATGCGGGCTCCTCGAAGCGTCTTCGATCCTCGCATTCCGCGCACATAAACAATTTGAGATCAGATAGAGAATGACTCGAAAAATACAAAAATTAAAGGACAGAAAATATTCACAAAAAAACTGGGGGTTAGACTACCCGGGGATTGAAAGTCAAACACTCAGAAATTACTGCAAATTAACCTAAGCCGTGCCTCCCCGGCAACGGCGCCATTTTGAAACGGCTCCCACCACCCTTGTTAATTCGATCAAATTAATGGTCAAATTTATTAATTATCGTTCGTTGCAGTCGGATAATGAGAGTAGACCAAAAACCACTTTTAATTAATGTCAAGGTAATCACACGTGGCAAATTTATTTTACTTGGGCAGGCCCAAGGTCGAACTCAGGGAGGCAGTTGTCTCCTTAGGTAGATTTTTAGCAAAGTTCAAGGTTTGATTTTTAGGGGATAATTTTTTTTGGTCTTTTTCGGTTTTTTATGCAAGACACATGCACAATTAGGCCAGTTTAAAAGTTAATTCAAATAAGTGATCAAATCAAGTCCAAAAATTATGAAACTTGGACAGATGATGAAATGCAATGAAATTAAGGTCCTCTAAATTTTTTAGAATTTTCTGACACTAAATAAATTTACTGTGAATTAAAAATGAATGCAAGGTGATTTTGACTAACTTAATTTTAATAAATACCAAATCACACTATTTTCAGATATAAAAATTATCCTAGATAGATCTAAGTGTGAATCTAGGAAAATTGATAAACCTAAATGTTTATGTGAAATGGACCTATTAAAAATTAATTAAGGAATTACTAAATGATTTATTTAGGCCTTGGGATGCGTGCAATTGAGATGAAATTTTTATGCAATGTAATCCTAATTATACTAGATCTAATGTGATTTTTCGGGGATTTTTGGAGTCACAGAGAATTTACTATCAATTAAGAGGCATAGATGGATAAAATATAGCAAAATTGAACCAATTAATTAGTAGAAAAATCCACTGATATTACAAAAAACATGCCAAGTGTCACATATGAAAGAGGACAACATAAGCTCCACAATGCAATTTTCCAAATTGAAAAATGAATTAAAATGAGTGCCTAAATATGCTTGCAAAGACATGGGTATAAATGCAATTACAGGAATTAAAATTGATAAAAATAAAACGTGCTGATAGGGACCAATTTGCAATTACCTATCATGTTGAGGGGGTGGATGCAAATTTTCAACAAAACACATGCTCCTCACATGGGGTCTCTTAGCAGGGACTGAAATGCAATTCTGAAAACTTCCGAGGGCCTCGATGCAATTTACCCAGGACGCACGTGCCTAACATGTGGGGGTCCCAGGCTCGGTGGTCTTCGGAGGCTCGGAGCGAGGCTCGGGTGGCTCGGGAGGTTCGGCTCTGGCTCGGAGTAGCTTCGGATGATCCGAGCCTAGTGGTCGAGGAGGAAGCTCGGATCGGGTGACGTGGCCAAATCTGGACCGTGGATCAAGTCATGATCCAACGGTGATGAACTGCAGGGGCGTGGCGTGTATAGGTCCGTTAGATCAAGATCGATCCGATAGTGATGGGTCGCTCCTGAGACGAGGACGTGGTCGATCAGTGACCGTTGGATCTAGATTGATCCAACGGCACCTGGAGCGGGCAAGGGCGATGACGTGGTGCGATCTCGACGCGTAGGATCTGCCTGATCCTACGGCTGTGAGGCATGGCAACGTAGATGGCTCCTGGTCGTTCGATCAAGAGGATCGAACGGCTGCTGGCTGTCGTCTCCAACGGTCCTCCGCCTCCTGCGGCGAGAGGGCTGGGCTCGACGAAGCTGGCCTAGCTCCGCCTCATCCTCTCGTCGTCGGTGAAGGATGCTGGAGGGTCTAGTGTAGCTCAGAAGATTCATTGATGGGCGGCGGAGCGTCCGGTGGTCTTAGGAGTGGAGGAGAGGCTCTGGAGCTCGGTGGCGGAGGAGCTCGGAAGCAGCTCCGACGAGCCTCCGACCAATCAAAATGGAAGTACCTGTAGGGGGTTAGAAGATAGCCGAAGCGTGCGTTGTGTCCGTGGAGTGGTCGGGAGTGGAATACGAGGCTTGTGATGAAGTGAGGTGGTCCGTTGGTCGAGATTCACCAAGGTGGCGGAGTTGGCATCGGTGAAAGGCGAAGTACGTCGTCAGAAGGAACGAAGGGGCTCGCGAAGATCAGAGCTCCCTTGCGGAGCTCGGAGGATGGTTGGCGAAGCGAAAAGAGGCGCGTGGACGACGAATAAAATGGAAGAAAGAGAAAGAAAAATAAGAAGAGGATCGGGGAAGAGATGGAGGGATCTACCTGGGATCAGAAGCTCAGCGGGAGCTTCCCGATCGTCGCTCGAACGTCGGTAGGGGACCTGAGCTCGTGCAGTGCCTTGGAGGAGCTGCGACGCGGCGGTGGAGGGTCGTGGATCTCGCCGGAGGTGGCTCTCTGTCTTCGCTTTACCTCGGGTCAAATTGTTGTCACCAATCTGAAGGTGGGAGCTCGGAGACACTTTCCGTGGTGGCAGATGGGGGTGAAAGTGGCCGGAGGCGGCTTATTTATAGGATGAAGGTGACAGCATGGATGGCTATGAGGTGGAGTTGGTGGACGTCATGGAGTGAGGTTGCGGGTCGTCATGGAGATCGAGGGGGTTGGCGAAGATGGGGGATGAGTGTGTTGTGTCGTGGTGGCGTTGTGGGTCGGAGAAGATGGTCGGCGTGGAGCCCAAAATAGAAAGGGGGCGACCCCTTGCGTACGGTGGAGGACGTGGGCGCGGGGTGTGCGAAGGATGAAGACCCCTTGGCCTCTGGATCAGGCGATCCAACGACCCAGATGAAGGCACGGGTCGACGCTTGGGATCAGCTCTTGGGCGCGACATCGGAGGGCCAGGATGTTTCCATGTGGCGTACTGGAGGCGCAGTGCCAGCGGACGGATGAGATGGACCCAGGGGTTCGATCGAATAGATGAGAGAATGAAGTGTTTGAGCCTTTATGATGGAGTGGATCGGATGGATGAGGTGATGTCACGTGGCGCGAGCCTGACGAGGCGCTGATGGAAGGCTGTGATGAGATCTGAGGATTGATCGGGCGGTTGAAAAGAAGAGGTTGCGTGGAGGGAATTGAGCCGTCAGATTCAAGAAGAGATCTACGGCTAGGGGCACGGGTGGATATTATAACGGGGTCGAGCCGCGTGGCGCAAGCAGAGGGCGCCACATGGCCAGCTGTGAATGGCTGAGAAGAAAAATAAGATTAGAGGAAGAAGGGAGCCGAATTTGAAAAAACTCAAAACCATGAAAGTTGTCGGTCTCGATGAGATCTACAAGTTTCATGTTGACCAAAAATGGAGATGAGGTCAAATATGATACAAAAATACAAGGATACCAATATACATGTGTATAGTATACAAGGAGGCCCAAAAACCCAAGTTTTGCCTACGAGCTCCGAATTGAGTGAAATTAGTCTCATTTTAAAGGTCTCTGGATGTGTATTACTTTAAAAGTGAGTAGACCTAATTCAGAGGTTGTATGAGCGAGATATGCGCATTTTAAGGCTCCTAGCTCCTAACTTGGATTGAGGTTTTATTTGTCAATCTGCAAGTTAGTATTTTTTTTGATATTTTTCTTTAATTAGTGTTAGTAGTATATACACTATGGAGTTGACTTTATTGCATTTGGAGTTAGTATAAAAACAGGTGAAATATGGTGAATATATAGGTGGATATTTACAAGTGAATTGGGCTTCTTATTTATGCAATATGAATGCTAAAATGCAGATGTTATCAATGCATGCATGCATGCATGCTAATTATGCAATATAAGTGGAAATATACATCTAATTACTCGGGAACAAAGCTCTATTTTCAACTTTAAGAGTGATGAATCACAGATTCATCAACTACCCGAGTAAGTGAAATCTAAATACAAATTTTTAAATTAATCCCTAAGCCATTTGCCTCCCCGGCAACGGCGCCATCTGGCGAGTCGCTAAATACGATGTTTAATTTGAGCACGTTGTAGTACGTTTACTTAGCGATTCGATTAGTACCGAGAGAAGATCTCTGTGAAGAGTGTCTCGGCTTTAATTTATATCCCGGGTAAGTCCGGGGCCGAACACAGGGAGGTAAAGGAACAACTTTGGGGTTAATTTGAAAATTATATTTTAGATTTCCACGCGGTATTTTTATATTTTTTTAATGCAAAAACACATGCAAATGCAAAATGCGGGTGAATTAAGTTACTAAGAAAGTATACAACTTAGCTAAATTATTTTTTATGTGAAATTTATTCAATTTAGCCAAATTATATTTTTTTTCTAAAATCCTAATCCAGTGATGAATGCAAGACATATTTTTTTGGAATTTTAGGAATTAAAATGCAACAATGAAAAATATATACCTTTTATGGGGGTTTTTCGTAATTTTTCACTCAAACAGTAATAAAAAATCACGAAAATTTTACTCGAATGAAAACATGATGCAAGGACACTACGTAATATTTTTGGTTTTTTCTCATAAAATGTGATTTTTTTATGGATTTTTTTGTGAAAACAGAGTGATTGTGAGTAATAAAATCCTAGTAAATCCACAATGTCAAATTAGCAAAAGAACAAATTATCTCAAAAAGGTATTTTTATATGCAATCCAGGAGATTTGAAATTTCGTAAAAATGATGTACGTGGATTTAATTAAAAATCAAATATCTAAATCACTCTATAATTTATTTTAAGCACAAGACAATTCCAATTGCAGTGAAATTTGGGCAGTAATTAGATCATACGTTAACGCATCATTCCTCATTTTTGAAGAATATTTGGAGCAACTGTGAGTTAGATATGAATTTAAGAACACTGATTGGGTAAAATATAGATATTTGCAGCAAAATAATTTTAATTAATTACCCATAACTCACAAAAAAACAAATAAATATTGAAATGGTAGACAATTTGTTGCTCAACATTATGCTATTTTTTATTGAATAAAATGATACAATATTGATGTCTAAATTGATATACAAACATAGAGTTATCTGTGCAAATACAGAGAACGAACAAAACATACAAACAAATATATACATGGACTAAATATGAATATATACAAAAGGGAGAAAAATGGTAGAGGGGAGCGATGAAGAAGATGAAGATGATGATGATGGTGTGGTATGATGATATGTAGTGTGATATAAAAAACAAGAAAAAACAAATGTTAGATAAAACAAAATAATAAGAGAAATATGAAGGAATACTTACCTGATGTTCGCCGAATTTGTGGAGCAGCTACGCTGGACTCCTGTCGTAGCCTCGATCCGATTGGCGAAATGAAAATCGGAGAAGCTATGCGAGCTCGATGGGGAACTCGTGACGCGGAGTGGAGCTCCATGAATTTCGCCTGAAGGAGGTCATCGCTTGAGGAAGATGCTTCACCGCTATCACCAATAAAACACTCCAAGCTCTCTCCTTTTTCTATTAGAATGGCAGACAGGAAAAAATGAGGATGTACAAATGAATATAAAGAGAAGAGACAAGGGAGGTTAGATAGGTGGTGGAGTCGAGTGGGAGGTTATATTATTGGTGGAGTTGAATGAGAGGTTGGAATAATGGTGGAGTGGAATGGAGGTTGAAAGAAGACTTGAAGGTTAATGGAGGAAAATGGAAGTTATTGTAGAGAATGTGATTTTAAATAAAATACAATAAAAGTAGGCTACTAAAATACAATAAAAATATAAAAAAGGAAAAATAATGGGGAATTTACAAAGGAATACATACAACATTTACATTTTTTTGTTTGCTTTTCTAATATGTATTTTTTATCTTTTTAATAAGATATATTTACAAAAGGAGAATACAATAAAATACTACAATCAAAATACAACACAAGAATGATTTTTTTGTATTTTAAGTAATTAAGAAAGATAAAATAAAAAATGAAGAAAGAATGAATATATACATAATATACAATGTACATCTTGGTCCCAAAATCCAACTTTTGCAAATGAGTCTCGATTTTAATGAAACCACTTCCGTTGGATAGATAATTTTCTAACTTGAACTTTAAAAGTGAGTTTGGTGAATTTGGAGTTCATACAGAGCGGGAATTTGGCATGTAAGTTGGAATTTACAGTCTTTTCTCTTTGGGATCTAGGAGCATTTTTTTGAGGTGGAATTTGTTTTGTATTTTTGTATTTTTATATACATTGTTATGAACAAGTTAGAGAAAGAATTAGCCAAAAAGAGTTGAAATGAGATTATTAAAAATACGTAAAGTTTTGGGCTATTCACAGGTGAAAAACTCCTTTAATTTTGCGTTGAAATGAAATTATTATAAATACATGAAGTTTTGGGCTATTTATAGGTGAAAAACTCCTTTAGTTTTGCGGATTTTTATTGTTAATTTATTTTTATACATCTAATATACAATAATTAGTGTGTTTTATTTACAAGAGTTATTTTGTTAATTTATTAATTTTATATACATTTATTTGAGAATTTACTCAGGGATTTTGCTAATATCAAGATATTGAGATGATGAATCGCGGATTCATCAATACCAGAGGTGAATCATTTGGCGATGGGGTACACGGAGGACATAAGAACGATGTCGTTCTCTACTCTAACAAGGCTAAAAATAGGATGTTATATTCATAGAATCTGAAAAGACAACGAGATGGTCTTTTATTGCTTCATATAGATTGCAATTATAAGGTAATGACAAAATTTCAATTCGAAGAATTGCGAATTTGTTTGATAGCCGTTAATTCTTTTCTCATTATATGTTCTACTCTTTCTCTTTTTATAGGTCATCGTACCTCCACACCATGCCCCTCTACGAGCATGATCCATCTCGTTATTGCTTGCTTCATCAATGTTGTTAGGCAAGATCTAGTTCAAATCCTCACCAAATGTAACTTCCTTTACAATGACATCTGCCTTCTTCTCCATCGAAGTGTTCGCTTGGATGGCAACGACTACATTCTAGAGGATGAAATTACACATATAATCTCAACAAGATAAGTATTATGCTTAAAATGAGCTAATATGTGTGTTCTTGCTTCTACCTTTGTATGTCTACATGGAGCACAATAAGTGAATTATATGATTTCGATAAGGCTCAATCTATTTGATTTAGCTCTTTTCTGTCCAATGAGCATCAAATTTTGCTGGTCGTTGATGTTGATCAAGTGGAGTACTAGCAAGTTTGGCTTTTAACTAAACTTGGATCCTTCCGACGATAAAAGAGCGTTCAACTTCATCATCTCGAAGAGCTTGACATGCACATTATGAGGTCGATACGATTTCAGAGAATCATGGACTTCTTCAAATCCGTTAGAGGATGGCTGGGTAATCAATATGCAAGCAATTATGTACACTCAACTAGGTTAAAGATGAAATATGATTTTCCCCAGATATGACTTAAAAATTTCCACAATACGTGCATGCATGTTAAAAACATATGTTCAAAAATGAATATCATATATACTTTCATCATAATTGACTTTCTTGCAAATTTAAACTAGCTAAATACGCTATATTATATATGTACATTTCTATCCTTTTTTTATAATAATACTTTATGATGTAATTGAGAAACGGATATTTTCATTTGTAATTGAAATCGAGCAAACACTCTATCCGTGCAAAGCACAAGTATGCACCTTAGTTTAAATAATTTGTGTTCATTTAAATTCACACATAAGATAAGATTTGTTTGCTCAATCTTTAATCAGATAATAATAGCTAAAAATGATCGAAACTAATATGAACTGAAAATTTTAATGAAATAGTAAATCATTTTTCCCAACACACACCATTTCCGTATCTATCTGTTATTTTTCCAATGGCGTTTCTTGCCGCAGGAGTTTCACCAATTTTCCTGGTCTATTCAGGACCCTTTACCTAAAGCAGCATCCGTTCAAATAGATCGACAGGTGTTTTTCACTAGCCAAGGAGCCCGCCCCCGGAGTGTGAGCATTGTCGCTGGCCAGTCCCTGCGCCGCGGCGGAGCCCCAGCCGCCACTCCCCATATCGCATCTTTCGAAACCCTATTCTGGACGTGCCTTTGATACACCTGTTGAGATTCAGCTCTTGCTTCGAAGTCCACGGTATCCAACCGGATCCAATTCCGTGGTCCATTGATCCAATGGAAGCAACGCCAACTGCCGGCAAGCGAAAGGCGTCCGAGGAAGACTTCGGCAGCGATTATCGACAACGCGGAGAATCCGCAAAATCTGATCACGCGTCCAAGAAGCCAAACAGCCTCTCCCGAACCTGTGTCCACGAGGTCGCCGTCCCCAATAGCTACTCCGTTGTCAAGGGCGAGTCTCTCCATGGGACACTCGCTGATCCCGTGTACGTCGGAACCATGGCGAAGACTTACCCTTTTGTCCTCGACCCGTTCCAGTGCGTCTCCATCGCGTGCCTAGAGCGCAAGGAATCGGTTCTCGTATCCGCTCACACGTCTGCTGGCAAGACGGTCGTGGCTGAGTATGCCATTGCGATGTCCTTCAGGGATAAACAACGTGTCATCTACACCTCGCCTTTGAAGGCTCTTAGCAACCAGAAGTTCAGGGAGCTTAGTCAAGAGTTCGCGGACGTGGGCCTTATGACGGGAGACGTGACGATCTCGCCTAACGCGAGTTGCCTGGTGATGACGACGGAGATCTTGAGAGGGATGCTCTACAGAGGATCCGAGGTGCTGAAGGAAGTGGCATGGGTGATTTTCGACGAGATCCATTACATGAAGGATCGAGAAAGAGGGGTGGTATGGGAGGAGAGTATAATCTTCTTGCCTCCTGCAATCAAGATGGTGTTTCTGTCGGCCACCATGTCGAATGCGACGGAGTTTGCCGAGTGGATATGCCATTTGCGTAGGCAGCCCTGCCATGTGATTTACACGGATTTCAGGCCTACACCGTTGCAGCACTACGTGTTCCCTATGGGGGGTTCGGGTTTGTACCTCGTTGTTGACGAGAACGGGCAATTCAAGGAGGATAATTATATGAAACTACAGAGTACATTCGCGAAGCAAAGAAAACCGGGTGATGTGAATAAAAGCGTTGCCAAATCCGGAGGGAAAGTTTCTAAAGGGGTAGCTGTTTCACAAAACTCCGACATATACAAGATTGTGAAGGTAGGTTTTTCCAATTTCCTCCTTGCCACCCTTATTTGATAGTTCTTGCCTTGACTCTATCAAAAGCCCTTGCCCAGGTATAATGTAAGGTCTCTATCTCTCACCATTTTCTTTCTGCATAGAATCATGTACCTTAAATAGGCTTTCTATTGAGGATATAGCAAACTCCATCAATTAAATCCGTTTACTAGGAATTTGGTACAAAAGTGGGTTAGCATGGAGTTTATTTCTATCCAGGTTTTAAAAAATGAAAAGCAGAATGATGTGGTTTCCCGTAATCGGGTGAGGTGTATCCTCGAGGCAGTCGATGTGTAAGCCTCAACTTTCTTCTAAAATATATGTAGTTTAGCTGAAATGTTATATAATATTAAGAAAATTATATTACATACAAATCTTTATACATTTGAAGCAATTAATTGATGTTTAGTATACATATTCAATGTCAAAGATGAATAAGGGGTTGGAAGCATTGTGCTTGGGAGCTTTTTCTATGAACTTTAAACTCTCTCATGTGAAAATATCCACTACTATAACTGTTTTTTTTAAACTATACTTTATGGTCAATGGCGTGGCTGAGTGGAATCCCTAAAATATATTTTCAACATCAGCTCTTCCATCATCATCTTTAATATCATATTTGATACTCGTAAGAAACTAACAACTAGGTGGTCTTCATTTGTTGGTTCCATCGGTAATTCTTGCAAAGCTTTTCCATAAAAAGCCACATCTATGCAGTATCAATGAGACCGATTGTTTGTTAAACTAAAAATTTCTTTATCCCGTCTAATTCCCATCAAAATATCGTCCAAGATATCTCATTTCCCACCATCACCTAATTAAAACATTTTAAGATAATGCACGCAAAGTATTTATCATTACACATTTATTAAATGATATAAATGAAAACTTTTCCAATAAAAAACTAATTCCCACATTTAGCTCTTCGGTCAGAAAAAAACTAGCAACTTCTTCATTGGATTCCAAAACGTTCCCAAGTAATAAATAATCATTCTTCACTTAAAATGAAAAAATGAAGGGGAAAAAGGTATTGGCAAGGTTTTAGGTGGAAGAGAAAAAATATGATAAAAATAATAGCTACATTCGAGGTGTGTCCCATCAGATCCCCTCGGCCATCTGAGACGTACGTCTCATCAAAATCATATGAGGCATCTGCCTTGAGATTAAAAAGCCCTGCCTTGTCTCGAAGTATATGCATCGACTGCCTTGAGGCTAGCATTTTCATACAATGGTTATTATATTATTCATATAATTCTAATTATCATGCTATCTCCGTACAGTAAAAATTCTAAGTATCTTGATATCCTCCAACAATAAAAGGAGCTATGGATGCTTGATTTAATGATTTTTAACATGCTTCGAATCTTTTGAAATATGCTTCTTGGAGGATGTTTTGTTAAGACAACGATGAATCTAACTTGAAGTCTTTTGGGGACTTGACCACGTGCAAAATGGTAATAAACTTAAATATGTTTTTTCAAGCATGAAAGATGAGGTTAGCAGTTAAGTAGTTGGCTCTAATGTTATCAGACCACATGGTTTGAGCGAGAATGGGGATATGCAACTCCTTTAGTAGGGAGTGTAGACAAATAAGTTCGATCGTGGCATTAACGAGTACCTTGTATTTATATTTAATGGATGAATGAGAAAATGATCATTTGCTTGCGAGGAGTCCAAGAAATGGGATTAGTTTCAAGAGAGCTGAAGTATCCATCTAACGATTTTTAATCATTAGTAGAACCTCATTAATCTACATTAGAGCAAGCATGTCTTTTTATACATAGGGAATTCAACAGAAGTAGACCATCTGTAGTTTGCAACTTTGCAATATCCAGTTAACTAGGCTCATTAGTCAATCTGACTATGCGGTGTGTATGTGGTAAGGTAACCAATGAATAACCAATAGTTGGCCAGTAGCCACTCTTACCGGCACCTTTTTATCACGACAATTAAGTATTGCATGGTTCTTCGATAACCAATCCATTCCTAGAATAACATCAAACTCCATCTTCTTAATATTCATTAAGTCGACCAATATCTCTTGCTTCCATCTGGTCTTGACATCCTTCATATATGGTATCCATTACTAAAACTGTCCTCCGAGTACTGCCATTAAGTATGGTCTTAGTATTAATGATTTTGTTGTGTTTTCGATGCAAATTCAGAAGATATAGATGAATGTGTAGCTCATGAATCAAATAAGACATGAGCAAAAAACTCATCAACTACAATTATACCTCGTACCACATAGTTCGATGTATTCGATTTCTTCATGAAAAGTTTGTAAGCTCCTCCTATAATCATGTCTGCACTTGATCTAGCATAACCGCTGAATTCTTGGACAGACACATATATAACATGTTATATTCTTCCAACATTCTCTAAAATGCTATTTTTCATAGTAGGTCATGTCAGTATCTCAATACTTGTTCCTCCTATTATCTTTTCACAATTTCTGGAAACCTTGGCTGATTTTGAGTATGAACTTAGCACGTCCTCATAACTCAGAAGGTTTCTTATTCACCAAACTAGATCCTATAAGATGGTAACTGTGATTTCCATGACTAGGTTCGATCATTCTTGAAAACATGTCTTTTGTTTCTTATTTCTCTTTTTCGATGTAAGTCAGTCAGTCCTCGCTCATGGATTCCTATTCATAGTGTCGTCTACTTCAGCTACACTCAGAATTCCTATTCTCGACCGAAATTCGACCTAAATTTCGTTTCGATCGATCACTGAAATGGTGATCGAAACCGACATTTAGGGCCTTGCCAATTTGGATAGCATGGTTTCTATCCATCTACTCCAAGTTTCTCACCCCATGGCTACCATCCTCCTTTGCCAGTATCAATGTCTTATAGTTCATCTACAACATGAATTGAGTTTCTTTGGTGGTTACCTAGAAAAATCTACACATCAAACTCTCTATCCATCCTCGAATACCAACAGATAGTAGGTGAGTTGACATGAAAACATAGGGGGATAGCATAAAGAACCGGCTTTAGGAGCACAAGACGTCCCCCAAGATAACCAAGACACCCATCGCCGGCCAACCTCCGTTCCATCCTTTTAATCAACAACAAATTGCCCTATCTTGGTCGCCCACCCACCATAGGAAAACTGAAGTAGTTGATAATAAGTACCCCCTTTGTAATCCAGAAATCACAGCACAAGCTTCAATTATCGCCTCCTCTATTTCCAAAGGAATAAAACACACGATTTGTTACTATTGATCCACATGTTAAAAATCTCCCTAAACAAATCCGAAGCCACATCAACACCCTCTCCCATCCTCGCATCTGCATACTGAAGTAGAGGAACAAAGATGTTTTTAACCTTCAAACTATGGCAAAACTCCCCCCTAACCGCTCATGAGATCATCTTGAAGAGCGCATCTGCGACAATAATGAAGAGTAGCACAGTCAGAGAATATCCTTGCCAAACTTCTCTCTGAGGCTAGAAGAATCCTCCATATGCCTGCCATTCACCATCACCGAATGTGAATTGTTGTAACACATCTCTTCATCTAGCCAATCTGATCATCAAGAAAACCTCGATGCAAGAGGGAGGTCCAAATGGACTGCTAATCCACACAATCATACGCTTTAGAGAAATCAACATTAAAAGCGGTCCTTTCATCCTCCTCCGTTGCCAATCAATAACAATCTTAGATGCAATCACTACCCCTTCCAGACGAAGCCGATTCACAGACATGATCCTAAATGTTGATTTCGTTGGCTTTTGGAAACAAAAGTATTATTGGCATATCACAATATCTTACCCAAGTCGGCCAAAATGGGCAGTTGTGCGTGAAATTAAGGCTTCCAATGTATTTTGATTATTATATAAGATATAAATACACACTTATTTGCTAAAATAAAGTTTAAATACAAGTACTATAGTAGTATTGTCGTTATAATTATTGCACATGCTGATATTGTAGTATTGGGTAAGTATTGCGGTAAGAAGTTTAGTCATGTAGGACGCATAAACTGTTGGGAAAAGAGTCTTCGATATCAATCAGAAAAACCCTAGGCTCTCTTATATAGGGAGAGACCTTAAGGGTAAATTACAAAGAGGTCTATAAAAGATAAAGAAATAACGACAAGATACGTAAAGTGATAATAGTACTAGAAACTATCTCTACATAAACTATTTGAATTAACAAATAACATACTCTTATTAACGTAAAGTTTATAATATACTAATAAAATAGTAATAGGTTGAGAAATTTGTCACTTGTTTAGAAGTCAGAATCAAGACCGCAATGAAAAATTATATTATAAAAAAACATAAAATTAAAAACCTATAATGGACACATGCACACTATATACTATATTAACTACATATTTCATGAATGTGTTGTTGAGAATCTCGAGACACCTTAAATCCTAACCCATCTATTCAATAAGTCATATTATTGAGCTTATTGTGCAACCTCGAATGTTGGTAGGCGAAGCCCACCATGTAGAGGGGGGTCTTGCTGTATAATATATTTTATGACTAACATATATGTTCAATGGTAAGTCAACTTGGTCAATATGGGTGAAATGTGGCCAAATTGACCACATTCCCTCCAAAATTGAAGTTGGTGATATATCGTTGACGAGGCAATATATTGTCCACATATCGGTGATATGTTGTCGAAACCTGAGAAAAAGGATTACCCCCTTTCGATATTTCCATATCGACAATAGCAAGATATCGACGATCATGATATTTTGAGCCATGATCGCAAGGACTTCGCCACATCAAGGTAAACAACATTGGACATAGTAAAAGGCCTCAAAGACCACCACCATACACAACACACCCTTCTTAGGCAGGAGGAACTAAAGAGAGCGATTCGACCATTACCTAGGAACACTATGCTGTTGTTGAGATAGGTGGTGAGGATTCACGTGAATGGAGAACTTTTTCAGCTTGGTTCTTTTTCCTGCTATCTAAGAATCCCAGACTTTTGTTAGATGGCTAGATCACCACCCAAGATTCCTCTTTATGGAGGGAATTATAGTCGTTGAGGTGGTCAAGCTGATGAACTTTGGGTCACTCAGGGCCTTTTGTTTTCGCCTTGATTGGTTTACTGCAGGCAGATTAGGCGAGTTCTTCCTCAGATTGATGTATTTTGCTTTAAACTTCTAATTCTTTGTGTCTTATTATCAGGTTAGTTTACTTGATGGCATTTGTTCATGGGCTTGGACTTTTCCTTCCCATTATCGGATTATTGTTTTGAGGATCTCATGGCACTACTTGCTCTATTTGAGAGCTCTGGAAACTACTAGGTGGGAAGGATTGTTGTGAGTGGGTGAGAGGACTGTTCTATATTGCGAGCACGCACAAGATTATATGACAATGCAGAGAGCTCAAAGTCCCTACGTTCTACTTTGGTTGAGAACTAAAGTCCCTCTTAAGGTCAGGAGCTTGTTGTGTCTACTAAGAAGAAAAAGACTGGCTGCAAAAGTTTACGAGAGCTGATGATTACAAGACGCTGATAATACTTGTCTTTTGTGAGATTCAAGTCAAGAGGACATTGGAAACCTTTTCTTTGGATGTCCTGTCCTTTTTCCTGGAGGATTTGGATGAATGTTCCATGACTGGATACCATGTTAGTCTACACGTGGCTAGTAAGAAGAAAAAGACTGGGTGTAGAAGTTTATGGGAGCTGATGGTTACAATATGTGGATACCACTTGTCTTTTGTAAGGTTCATGTCTAGAGGACATTGAACACCTTTTCTTTCCATACCCTTTCTTTGGGAGGATTTGGTTTATGATTGGACACTGAATATTACTACTTGTTTTGGATTGGACTTCCTTCTGGAAGCGTTGAAAGAGAGAGCCATGGCTTTTCACCAGTGAAGGGTGGAAAGGTTGAAAGATTTGCCGTATTTGGATGATATGGTTGTAACAAAATGTAGTTCTCAAATCTTGTCAGCTAAGTGTAGAAATTTTCTTCATTCCTACATTTTTTATTGGGATTCTTTTGGGGATGGGGGGGTGGGGGTGGGGGGTTCATTTCAGATAATGCCATCCATTCTGGATCTTTTGGATGAACATCAGTCTCTAAAATGGTCATCCGTTGATTCTTAAAAAAAGAGCATGCAATCTTGTTTACTCAACTCTCCATCCCTATATCAATAAAGGACTGAAAGTTTGCAAAACAAAATTAAGAAAATTTTGTTTAGTAAAAATATTTATTGAAGCCATCCATTTGCTGGGGAGAACAATGGAGATTTATAGAGCTAAAAGGAAGAACCTTCATATGATATTTATTGATTTGGAGAAGGCTTATGATTCTGTCACACGAGAGATATTATGAAGAGTTTTGGAGAAGAGACAAGTACTTGTCCTATACATTAACCTCATAAAGGACATGTATGATAGGGCTTTATCTTGTGTAAGGACCTCGTCTGGGAAGACTGGCTATTTTGACATCAATATTGGTTTACATCAAAGTTCAGCTTTGAGTCCATTTCTTTTTACTTTGATCATGGATGAGTTCACAAGTCACATTCAGGATGAGTTACCTTGGTGTATATTAATTGTTGATGATATTGTGTTGATCGACGAGAGTAGAGATGGAGTAAATGAGAAGTTTGAGGTCTGGAGACAAGAGTTGGAGACTAATGATTTCGTATAAGTAGGGCTAAGATGGAATATATGGAGTGCACCTTTGATGGAAGCAATTGTGAGGGAATCAAGGTAAAGATTGATGACGATAACATTCAGAAGAGAGATTCTTTTAGATACCCGGGATCTATTTTGCAACATGATGGGGAAATTGATGGAGATGTTACTAATAGAATAAATGCAGGTTGGCTAAAGTGGAGAGGAGCCTCCGTTGTTCTCTGTGATAAGAAAATTCCTTTAAAAATTAAAGGAAAGTTTTACAAAGCAGCCATGAGACCTGCTATGCTCTATGGATCTGAATGTTGGCCTGTGAGTCATAGACATGTGTAGAGAATGGCTGTAGCAGAAAGGTAAATGCTAAGGTGGATGTGTGAACACATACGTAAAGATCGGATTCGGAATGATGCAATCGGAAAGAAAGTTGGTGTAGCTCCGATCGAGGATAAGATGCGAGAAAACCGCTTAAGATGGTTTGGTCATTTTGCAAAGAAGATCAGCTGATGCACCAGTTAGGAGATGCGAGTGGTGGGATGTTGAGCCATCATAGAGAGGGCGAGGACAGCCCAAGAAGTGTTGGAAAGAGACCATACAAAGGGATCTGAATGGAGGTGAAGAATTCATGTAGCCGACCTTAGTCACCTTACTTAATTGTGGGAAAAAGGCTTTGTTGTTGTGTTTAGTAAAAATATCTCTTTAGTTAAATGTTATACTTGTGTCTAATATAATACCTCGTAGAAGTTTTTATCCAGGGCAGGGATCTATGGTGCATCCCTTAATTGCCTTATATGTTCCATTCTTTTCTCTAGAGCAGTTATGCCTTTCACTTTGTTCTGTATGCATAATTGTGCCCATTGTGAACTTGTTCTGATTTATAGTCATGCTTGCATTTATCTTTATACTGATTATTTTGAAATTCTGTTACTACTACAGATGATCATGGAGCGAAATTTGCAACCAGTTATTGTTTTTAGCTTCAGTAGAAGAGAGTGTGAGCAGCATGCTTTGGCTATGTCCAAGCTTGACTTCAATACAGACGGGGATAAGGATGCCGTTGAGCAGGTTTTCCGGAATGCGATACTGTGCTTGAACGATGAAGATAGAAGCTTACCTGCCATTCAATTGATGCTTCCTCTTCTAAAACGTGGCATTGCCGTTCATCACTCAGGCTTGCTACCAGTAATCAAGGAGCTGGTAGAGCTCCTTTTTCAGGAAGGCCTTGTAAAGGCCCTTTTTGCCACCGAAACCGTAATACCATAATTTCTTTTGCTCGTCTATTTTAATTTTCTTCATTTTTGTCCGGTTTGAAAATAATCCCTTCCGAAGAAAAGAGCGTGATTTATTGATTTTTTATTCTCTCCAACTATATTAGATGGGATGCATTAATCAAAATTGCTTAGTTGATGCATTTATTGAGGGATCAGTATTGTGGGAACTAACTATTAACAAAGCTTATTTTCTTAAAATGCTAATGAAGAGTAAGCCTCTCTGCTCAAACCTTTTTTGTTTTCACACATTGAATTAAGAATTTGTTTGCAGATGAAATTTATGCAGGGCAGGATTTTATCTTCACTTGGAGTCTGATAATTGCTTACCCTAAATGTTTCAGTTTGCTATGGGATTGAATATGCCTGCCAAAACTGTTGTCTTTTCATCTGTTAAAAAGTGGGATGGTGACAGTCATCGTTATATTTCTTCTGGAGAGTATATACAAGTATACAAGCTACATAAACACAATTCTTTCGGCTAGAATTTTAATTACCTCAACTCTTTAAAATGCATTTTCTCACCACAGGCGAGCGGAAGAGCAGGTCGTCGCGGTAAAGATGAAAGAGGAATTTGCATCATAATGATTGATGAACAGGTGAACCTCATTTAAATCACTGTAACAAAGTTGGTACTTCTTAGCTATTTGTTCCTGGTGACACCTTATTATAAGGACTGATGAACAAGTGAACTTTAGCTAAAGTATTGTCTGAGAGTTGGTACTTCCATGCTGTTTGTTTGTGGTGTTGCTGCTGTACTATGCTTTGATCCTTATCGGTGACTGTTACATCACCAATTAAGTTTTAACTATAGTTTTGTTTGTATAGAAATAACATATTTCACAATCTATTATATTATGGTGCACATTTTTTGTTGGTACTTTGTCGGTTTACTTTATTATTGATCAAGATTTATACATGACATGATTAATTCACACATATGTTACTGTACAAATATAAAAAAAGTATAGACAACATTACAAACAATCAAGAACAAGCATTGTTTACGTGGTTCAAGATGGTCACGAAGGATCGTCTTACTCTACATGATAAGAGACCCTATGTGTTTATATAAACCTTTTAAGGATTTACAGGATATGTGAGGTTCTTTATATAAACCTACCAACACATTCAACTCCTATCATATTAGGACTAAATAAATAAGATGTCTGTAATTGGATCTTGGATAGATCTAATTCCCGATTGACTCAACTCTCTAGTTTTCTCAAAACCCCCCTTTAACTAGAGCAAGTAATGCTCAACTTGCAACAAAAAAATATTGTCAAATACGAAATACGGAAGCTAATCAAAGCAAAAACAAAAATATAAAGAAGTTTTTGGTTTTACATGGAAACCTACTCCTTAAGGAGCGAGGTGAAACCATGTGAGAAGCGTCTCAAGGGGTTGATATTCTATTCACTTTCTCCAAGGTTACAATGTGTATGTGGCTCTTTTTATAGCCCCACCAATGTGACCAAAAGCCACCACTCTAAGGTGTGGGACTAAGTATAACCCACATAAGACCATTCTTCATCACTCCCCTCAAGGTGAGCATGCAATGCTCAGCTTGGACAAATAGAAAGATACACCCACTTACCACACAAAAGTACTTGACAGTTGACACTACGGATAATATCAACTCAATGCACGCTGCCGGTTGTTGCCGAGAACGTTGCTTCTCATGTCATGCTGGTCAGGCGAAACCAGAGTTTGGAGTGTGAATAGTTTTCCGCAGACATATTTGATCAACAATTGAATCTCCGTCATGGAGTACTCCGATTCGCAACATGTCTTCATCGAAGATTGCTCCATCTCTCGTAAGGGCCAACAAGAACGTCGTGGAAATATCCATACGTAGTGGAGTTCACGGTTATGAAAACATGCTGTGGGAATAGCCACACATAGATTTTTTTTGAGGCTCCAAAAAAAGGGGGAGACACTCAGCGGTGTTCACCCCAATCTATTTAACAAGAAAACGAAAAGAAAATATACAAAAAAACAAGACAAAAAACAAAAACCAAGCTCCAACGGGGTAGAGCAAGGCGAACACCCCAAAAACAAAAGAACCAGACCAGGGCTACCTAGTACACCAGTCAGCCAGAAGATGCGTAGCAAGGATAATAATATTTTCCCGGTAAAAGCGCTGGCCCGTGAAGACGGCCTCATTCCTCCCCAGCCAAATGCCCCACAACCTCGCAATCGGAGCCAACAGGTCCTTTCTTTCCCTGCCCCTGATGCTTGTCAAGCTATCGCAAAAAGCAACCATGCTCTCGGAATTGATCCAATCCAGATCATCCCAAAGTCCACGAACCAATCTGCATTCAAAGAATAAATGGTCGATGGTTTCCCGCTCCGCATCGCATAGCCCGCAATTAGGTCCAACGTTCGGAATAAATCTCGCGCAACGGTCACGCGTAAGTAGCCTCCCCCTGCGCAGAATCCACAGGAAGACACCGATGCGCTCGGGAAGTTTTAAGCCCCAGAAGAAACTGCAGTCACGCACAAGACTATCGTCCCCCACCTGAGGACTGGGAGCAAGAGCAAGATAAGCCTTCCGCGTGGTAAAAGAACCATCCTTCCAAGACCAGTGATCGCTGCCATCATTAGGCTGGACCGCGTCTGCAAGCAATCCCAATAGCGAAAGGAAATCATCCACACGCTGATGCGAGATATTTGCAATAAAATGAGGACACCAGCTGCCGTCCACCAAAGCAAATAAGCGTGGAAAGCTATCCTTAAGAATACCCTTCCCCGACCAATCGTCGGTCCAAAATCGAAATGAATCCCCCAAACCCAACACCGGTTTAAATAGGCAAAGATTGCGAGTAAAAACTCCCAACACTCCACGCCAGAAAGGAGAGAGGCGACCGTAAGCACTTCCCCGAGTAAAGCCCATCAGCTCCTCGCCCAGAAGCTCCCGCAGGACATTAAGCATGAAGGTGTCCTCCTGCCCCCAAACCCTAGATGCCCATTTCAGCATTAGGGCGTCTTTAACGACCTCCAACCGCCGCACTCCCAGCCCACCACCCCGCTTTGGCCGCAAAACATCATCCCAAGCCACCAAATGAACCCCCCTTCCCCCTTCCCCTTCTTACCCCACAAGAAACCCCGCATACAACGCTCCAAACGCAACCGAATCCCCTTAGGCAAGCATCGGACCGAGAAGAAATATAAAGGAATAGAGGATAGCACCGCTTTAAGAAGAATCAGACGTCCCCCCTAGATAAGAGAGCCGCTCGCCACCCAGCTAGGCGAGCCTCCATCTTCTCCACCACCGACCTCCAATCACGGAGCCGGCCACGACCCACAGTCAGGGGCAAGCCAAGATAGTCGAAGGGGAGGCCACACGGAGAAGAACCCAGCACCCGACCACACTCCAACACCTATGCCGGAGACCTCAGCATGGCCACCCTCGATGAAGCAAAGAGTGTCGTCCGCAAACTGAATTAAGGGGACCTGGAATGGCCCGACAGAGAAGCCCCTAGTCAGCCCCACATCAATCACGTTGTCAATCATACGAGCCAACACGTCCGCCGCTAGCACAAAAAGAAGGGGGGCGAGAGGACACCCCTGCCGCACCCCCTCCTTGGCTGGAAGAAGCCCCCAACCGGGCGTCCATTAAGCAAAATCGAGAGGGAGGCCGTGGTCACACAACGCTGCACCCACGAGATCCAAACATCCGGGAAGCCCCTCCGCCTCAAAACAGACCACAGGAAACTCCAATCAAGACAGACATAAGCCTTTGCGAAATCAATCTTCCAGAGAACCCCCATCTTAGTGGACTTCTTCCAAGCCGCAACCAACTCGGAGGCCACCGTGAAGCAATCCGATATCTGCCGCCCCCTAATAAATGCGGCCTGTGTTGGAGAGACCAGCGAAGCAAGAAGAGGAGCAAGCCTCCTCGCCAAGACCTTGGCAATGATAAGGTAGATCCCATTCGAAATAGAGATAAGCCTAAAATCCTCAACGCGAATAGTCGCAGCAGACTTCGGGATCAAAACAATAAGGGCCCTATTAATTTTGTCAAAGCCACCGTTCCCTTCACAGAATTCACGAGCAACCACCAAGACGTCATCGGCCACCACATCCCAAAAATCACGGTAGAAAGTCACTGGGAACCCATCAGGGCCCGGCGAGCTGTCCGTGTTAAGATCCCAAACAGCCTCCTTGAGTATCCAAGGAGATCGGCCTAACCAAGGCCTCAGAGTCTCTAGGAAATAAAGAAGGAGTCCCACGTCCCGACCATCGCCACCTGCGTTGAGCGCGGCACCCAAAAACACGCTTGAAGTGACCAGCCATGGCCTCCCCCAACTCCATATCCCCAGAAACCAGGGATCCATTAACCATAAGAGAGCGGATAGAGTTGTAGCGCCTCCGTCCGCTAGCCACCCGGTGAAAGAACGTCGTATTAGCATCACCCTCCTTGATCCACCTCAATCGCGAGCGTTGACGCCACTCCATGTTTCTTCTCTTGTCCTCCGCTCTGACTACGTCCTGCGCATCAGCACGCTCCAGAAGCTCCTCCGAGAGCAAGTCCCTAGAATTTTCCGTTCGGTCCAGCCGAGCAATAACATCCTCCGCCGCCGCCCTTGCCGCCACACGAGCCAGACACGATTCCTTTTTGAAAGACGCCAGGAGCCGCCTCAGAGAATCTAGTTTAAGATCAAATCTACGAGCAACAGTTCCCAGAAAAGAAGATTGATTCCAGTGATTCCGCACCAAGTCTTTGAAATTTGGTTCCAAAAGCCAACACTTTTCATATCGGAATAGACCCCTCGGCCTGAGGTCCTCCCCAGAATCCCACAAAATAGGATTATGATCAGAGAAAGAACGTGGCCGAGAAGACACCGAGCACAAAGGGAACGCCTCCATAAGCTTGTTATTCGCCAAGAAACGATCAATCCTAGATCGAGATGCATTGTTCCTCCAAGTATAGGAGATATCCTCGGGGACCAGCCCCTCCAGAGCAAGCTCACCAATGAGCTCAAGAAAATCGTTAGAGCCCGGATCCTGCCTCCCCGACCGCGAGGACGATCGGAAGAATGAGCAGTGACATTAAAATCCCCCCCCAACAGCCACGGAATGTCCCCGAACTCAGAGGCCGCGTCCCGCAGATCATCCCAAAGCTCCCGCCGAAGCACGTGGCACGTTGGTGCATAAATACAAGAGAATGCAATCGGAGCAAGGGAATCAACCCGAGTCAACACCACAGATAAAGAATGTCTTCCCACCCGCATAGAGGAGAACGAGAACGCCGCCGATCGCCACGCTAACAAGATGCCTCCAGACTCCCCAGTCGCATCCACCGTGCGAAATTAATCCAAAGCACCCGCATCGAAAGACCTCCAAAGGTAGTCATCCACCCCCGCAATTTTCGTCTCTTGAATAAAAATCAGATCACAGACACACTTAGAGAATCGCAAGCCCAGAGAGCGCCGCCGATCAGAGTCCCCGAGGCCTCTAACGTTCCAAGAGAGAACCTTCATTAAAGAACATTAGAGCACCCCCCGATTAATGAGAGTCCAGCCGCCTCCGCCACAGCCTCGCGCAACGTCTGACAGGAGACCATCCTCGAATCACTAAGGCGTGAGTGAATACGCCTCCGATAGCTCCTCCCAAAACGGGTGCCCAAGGCACTCCCCTCCGCGGAAGGAGCATTATCAATCCCGCTGGTACCAACCACATCAACATAACCCCCATCAACGTCGGACGGAAGCAATCCCGAAGAGAACACCCGACCCACAGGGGGGGAGGGATTGCGGTGCACAGCCGGAGAAAAAGGGAAGGAAGGGTCCATAGCCACCACCGCAGAGGGTCCGATTTCCTCCAACTCGAGCCGCCTGGACAAGCCCAAAGAAGAGTCAGCCGCGAAAGACAAGAGTCAGGCGCCAAAATAGAAGAACCGACGGCATAAGCGGTTCAGATGGCATCCACATCGGAGCCCACGATCCCAATTGAATGGATCCGTTAAAGGTCCGCAAAGGAGGGCCGGGCATGGTGCCCGATAAGCACAACTGCATGGGTTCATCCGACAAAAGCAGATGATGTAAAGGAGGCAAATCGTCCTCGAAAGAGCCCAAAGCCAACAAACCGCGCCTTTCAGAATCCGTGCGCAACTCCCGAGGTGGCAAGACGAAAGGTCCAGAGAAGATAAACTCATCAGGCGACGCTTCGGAATCGCCCCCGAGGCCCGACACGTGGCACCCGGGAGACGAAGCGCCAACCCCAAGTCCCACGTCAGGGACACCGACGGAAGGAGCCGGCTGCGGAGGGCACGTCGCCGGCGACGACGACGGGGCGACGACAGAAAGCTCGATCTTGAAACTCCACCGGCCAACCTTCAAGGTTTCGAGGAGCACCTTATCAACTGCACTGGCGAGAAAGGACCTTGGGCATCCCAATAGGATCCGAGCGCACTTCCAATCCGCTCCTGGTGAGAGACCATCGTCCACGACAGCCAGGACGTCCCCCCAGGCCCTAAGCGCCTTGGACAAGGCGGGGACCGTGCGAGAGAGGAAGGGCACACCACGCACCTCCGCCACACAAACCTCCGAATCAGAGGAGGCTCCATCCGCGACCCGCAGTCGCCGCCAAGCCACATCGCCGGAATCGCCATTAGTGAGAAGTCTTCGCCGGAATAGCCACACATAGATGACTTCACAATCGTTGGAGGATGAAGCCAACAGTGAGTCTCCCATTGGAGAACTCAATATAAAATAGTTCACTAAAATAGAGTGCCTTAAACAATGGTAGGGCTTGACACCACTACCCAACAATGGTAGAACATGAAATGCTCTACCAAACACTCCCCCTTTCTCCCAAACTTGCCGGAATCGACCAAGCTGGGAGAACAATGAAGAACCGAGAACATGATACTTGTCTTCTCTTTTTTTTCATCAACATTTTTTTCGTACGACTTTTTTTATACGAATGCCTTTTTTTCATAACTCATGGTGAAAATTGGCCTAAAGATAAAACCCCCTCTCTTTTTCAAATCAAAAACTCATTTTTCTTGGGACCGTTTTATTAGGCCTCCTTTTTTTGAATTTGACCTCTTCCTTCTCTCTCCCTTTTTGAAGATACGTCCCGATTGTTAGGCTCAAACATTGCAGCTCCCCAATTTTCTGTAGCCCAATTTGAGCTTGAACTAATTGCCGCCCCTTTAATACAAGGGTCCCATTGGGCATAAGGAAAATAATCCCTTCCGTTATTTTAAAAAAGATAGCCCCCCGGAAGGGGAATTGACCTGCTACCTCTTCGAAAGAAAAATTCGGGTTCTCTTTGGAACCCATGCCGCCCGCAATCTGGGGATTTGTTGCTGCATGCATAGGCGGTTTCAAGGAGCGCCGTATGGAGCTCGAGATCTCTGCCAGGCGTCGATCATCATAGATGTGAGGGAGATGGTGGTGCTTGACGATGATGTCAATGGAGGAATAAGGGTTTGCTGAAGGGTGGCAGCGAGCACCCTTGCAGGAGAAACACATCCTTGTGCATTGAAGATGGCTTTTAAGGGTTCTTGGAGCCGCCACCTGGGACGGGATGCCCTCATACCACCACTTTGATCTTTTTCATGCTACTGGAGGGATGATGAACTGTTCGTGCTGCTGCTGCTCTCGAACTGGAGGGTGCTGGAGATGCTTTTAATTGGAGTGACAACTTTGCTGGAGTGCGACTCCAATGAGATGCTCTTGGCAGGGATGTAAAAAACGGCCTAAATGGCCGTTTAAATGGCCGTTTACATGTATACGGTCCTGGACCGTACCGACTATGCCCAGTCAGGCACATATGCGACCGACCGCTTAATCAGAGTTAAACGACCGTTTAAACATCGTTTTTTACACAACCCTTTTCTAGAGATGGATCTGGCTTAGGATTTTTATAAACACAGTTTAGGCACATACAATTTATGTAGGACATTAGTATTAGCATAGATTGTGGTGTTCATATCTTGGTACACCATTCATACTATGGTCAAAAGTGAGACTTTTCTTCTCATCGTAGTTTACTACCCTACATTCCTATACTACTATAAGTAGTACATATGATATGTCAACTATGTAAAAACTATTAATTAACTAGTAAAGTAAGAAGTCAATAATTATGGCTTACTAATTTACAATATTAACCCTGGATTCTAATTAAATTAACTCACATCTTTATTGCAAATGTAATATTATTTATATTTCTTATTAATTATATATGTAAATATTTTTTGTTAGTTAAAAATGCAAAACCGCATAACCCGTTTAATTTCCTTCTAAACTCCCGCATACCGTTTAAACAGTAATCAGTGACCCTACCGACTGAATACCGCATACCGCTTTTTGCAACTTTGGTTCTTGGATATGAGAGGGGTGGCTCCATGTTCACTATTAGGTTTCGGGAGAACCCATCTCGGCTGGACATTTGCAACTTCTTGATTCAATCTCTGATGAATAAAAGAAGAAAACTGCAACATGAACATCTAGAACACAGGCGACTCCCAACAAAAAACAATGACAGATCCAAGAACAACTGCTCTAATACCATGTCAAATACGAAATGCGGAAGCTAATCGAAGCAAGAACAAAAATATAAAGAAGATTTTGATTTTACGTGGAACCCTACTCCTAAGGAACGAGATGAAACCACGTGAGAATTGCCTCAATGGATTGATATTCTATTCACTTTCTTATACAATGGTTACGGGGTTCGTTATATAACCCCACCAATGTGACCAAAAGTCACTACTCGAAGATGTGAGACTAGATATAACCCGCATAAGACCGTTCTTCAACAAATATCTAGTTATCTACTCACTCATATACATAATATAATATAATCATACTATTTTGATTCTGCATGGCCTTAAATGTCAATGTTGCTTTGCCAAACTCGAAAATGCTTGGGCAATACTATCGACTTATAATTGATACTATGTGGAATGCTTATAAAAATCATGTTTTTGGTAAACTTAGGGGGTTTCAATGCTCTTTAGTTAGTAAATAAGATAGAGATATCCACTTGTTTCTAAATAGATGTCTAAGTATATGTTTTATAATTGTATTGCCATCATAATTACTGCACATGCTAATATGCACTCTCATGAACTAACAATTAATAATGTACCAATAGAATACATACTGCGTAAATAAGTAGAAGATTTGTCGCTCGTCAAAATCTAGAGTGTTCAGTTGGATCCATGTACCCTACTTGATGTCCTTCATATTGTCTCCTTCTCGAGTCTATATTTTTGATGACTTTCATCATTATTTCGTGCATTTTTATGACTTCCTACATTATTGGAAGGATGAAGCTCGTTCACTACTACAGGGGTCTCATTGCTCGATTAGTAAGTTTGGGGGGAGGGTTTAGGAGGAGTAGGTGTACTCCCTCATCGGGGGATTGGTGGCGAAGTCATTGAAATCTAATGAGAGATGTTTATGATATTTGAGTCCGGTTCCAATAAAATTTATACGTAAGATTCAAGATTATTACAAATAATCATTTGCAATCTAGCATATACAAATCGTGGATCTTGGGCTTCTTAGAAGATGAAGATGGCTCATCAAAGAACAACAACATCAACAAAGCCTTTTCCCACATTCAGTAGGGTATGCTACATGGATTCTTTGCCTCCATTCAAATCTTAGGTCATTCTCAAGCTTAGATTCAAATAACTAAGATCCCTTCAAATGGTCTCATTCCAATATTTTTTGGGACTTCCTTGCCCTCTCTTGGCCGACTTCACATCCCAAATCTCGCATCTTTTAACTGGTGCATCAGTTGACCTTTACAAATGATCAAATCATTTTAAGTGATTTTCTCGCATCTTATCCTCTATTAGACCCACACCAATTTTCCTTTTGATCACATCATTTCGAATACGATCTTTTCATGTATGACTACAAATCCACCTTAGCATTTCCATTTCTGCTACTGTCATTCTTTGCATATGTCTATGGTTCATAAGTCAACATTCATATCCATAGAGTATAGCATGTCTCATGATTTCTTTGTAATACTTTCCTTCTATTTTCAAAGGTTCTTATCACAAAGAAGAGTAGAGGCTCATCTCCACTTTAACCAACCTGTATTTTCTTTTCTGCTACTTTCATTCTTTGCAAATGTCTATGGTTTACAGGCCAACATTCAGATCCATAAAGCATAGTACTTTGATTTTCAAAGGAATTTTCTTATCATAAAGAACTTTAGAGACTGCTCTCCACTTTAACCAACCTGCATTTATTCTATGAGTAACATCTCCATCGATTTCCTCATTTTATTGCAAAATAGCTTGCAAGTTTCTTTTGAATTTTTCTTCTGAATGTTATCATCTCCAATTTACTGCTTCCGTCAAATGTGTACGCCATATATTCAGTCCAATTTACTGCTTCCGTCAAATGTGTACGCCATACATTCTTCCGTGACTTCCGGTGTTGTCTCTTCTTCTCTCCCAGCTTTGACCATCCTTGAGGTGGAGGGTGCTAGTGCTGCTGAAGGAACCTCTGATAGGAGATCCGGGAAGAGGTACAGGAGGAGGAATAGAGATCGACCGGCAATCTCCGAGCCACAGTCCTGCTCAACACTTATGATGTCCGTTGCGGAGGCGTCGGGGGTGGTCTGAATTGGGGGCATCGCGATGGTTCACTATGAAGATTCTATCATGGAATGTCCGGGGCCTTGGAGAGCTGGGAAAGAGGAGAACTATGGGGTCGCGATTCATTGATTGGGGCTGCGATGTCGTCATGTTGCAAGAAACAAGGCTTCAAGGCGTCGACGATGTTCTTTGGAGATCGTTTGCTGCGGGAGGTATAGATGAAGTCAGGGCTATGGATGCGGTGGGCATGGCTGGTGGACTGCTGATTGCTTGGAGGTCCTCGACTTTGGCTTTTGGCTCGGTTCTGCGGGGGAGGCATAACATCTCGGTTCAATTGGTATGTACTGGATCTTCTTTTCCAGTTGTGTTTACGTGTGTCTACGGGCCTTGCTGTCATATTCAAAGGAGGGAATTGTAGGAGGATTTGAGGGAGGCGAGTAGGGCGTTCGCGGGAATCCCCTGGCTCATAGGGGGGGATTTCAATGTTACCCTTCGAGTGTTCGACAGACCTCGTTTCAAGGGTGGTCAGGACTCGGGGTCTATGGAGTTTGCTGATGTCGTGGATTCGTTGGCTCTGGAAGTTTTGGATGCGGGGGATATCGCCTACACGTAGAGGAATTCAAATTCGCGCTCTTGTAATGATAAATTTTTGGTATCTACGGAACTTCTTGATGGTTTCTCGCTATCTTCTGTGCTTGCTCGGTCGCGAAGCATGTCCGACCAGACACCAATTGTGTGGGATTCCGGTGATCCGCCCGCGACGAGGGGTTTTTTTAGGTATGAAAGGAGTTGGTTATTGGAGGATAACTTCAAGGAGTTGGTGGCTTCTCATTGGTCTGACGTGCAGGTCGATGGTTCCGCGGTTTCCAAGTTTGTCCACAAGCTCGGGTCTTTACGCACGAGGCTGAGCTCTTTCAAGAGGGAGACCAGGGCTGCGAGGCATGCTGCGAGGTTGGAGGCGGAGGGTGTTGTCAGCAGACTTGATGCTTTGGACGATGCTAGGGAGCTGTCGGTGGAGGAGTTGGCGGCACGTTCGCTCGCTCAGAAGCAAATTGCAGCTGAGTATCTCAAGCGGGTCACTGAGTGGCATCAAAGATCGAGGAGCAAGTGGCTGAAGGAGGGGGACGCTAATACGGCCTTCTTTCATCGCATAGCAAGCGGTAGGCGTCGCTCGAGTACATTGCGTTTGATCACGGTTAATGGCCTTCGTGTGGATGGTGACAAGGAAATGGGGAAAGCAATCGTCACTCAGTTTAAGGAGTTCTCGGCGAGGAACATTCCAAGGTTATGGAGGTGGACAGGGGTTGGAGCTACTTCACTTTCACCCTCGTTGTGTGAGGGGTTGATGCAGGGGGTGTCCCTGGAGGAGGTTAAGGCGGCGGTGTGTGACTTAAACGCAAATGGGGCTCCAGGGCCGGATGGTTTCCCGGTGGCCTTCTACAGGGAGTTCTGGGATCTGGTAGGCAATGAGGTGTTGGAGGTCATCTCCGAATTCTGTCGTGGAAATGCTGGCTTCGAACGGATTAATAAATCTTTGATTGTTCTTCTTCCTAAGTCCGCTTCGGCGGAGCGGATTGAAGAGTACCGCCTTGTTGCTATTTCTAATGCCCTCTACCTAATTGTGGCAAAGGTGTTTGCTTTGAGGCTCGGTCGGGTTCTTGACTCCATCATCTCTCCGCTACAATCGGCTTTTATACAAGGAAGACAAATCTCGGACTGCCTCACTCTTGCGTCGGAAGTGGTTGCGGATTGGAGGCGAAGGGAGAGGCACAGTGTTCTGTGGAAGGTGGATTTTGCAAAAGCCTATGATGACCTTGATTGGAAGTTTCTTTGGTCGGTTTTGTGTAGGAAAGGTTTCCCGGAGGTTTGGATTTCTTGGATGCGGCGTTGTGTAACCACGACCTCTTTTTCGGTCTTGTTTAATGGCCGCCCGGAGGGGGGTTACTTCCAGCTGCGTAGGGGGGTGCGTCAGGGCTGCCTCCTTGCTCCCCTTCTATTTGTCATCGTTGCAGATGTCCTTGCTCATATTGCATTCCGGGTTGTTGACTACGGATTATCGACCGGATTCTCTAGGGGTGGTACGGTGATCCCGTTGTTGCAATATGCGGACGACACTATCTTTTTCATTGAGGAGGGCCTCGCGGAGGTTTCGGGCATGTCTATGGCCCTGGATCTTTTCAGTGAGATGTCTGATCTTTTCAAGAATGTGGACAAATCGAAGGTGGTCCCCTTTGGTCTCTCGACGAAGGAGGCGGACGCGTGTGGGCGGGTTTTGGGGTTCGATTGCGACTCTCTACCAATTGACTACCTGAGGATGCCCTTGGTAGTGGGAAGAACTAGGATGAGATTGGCTCTGGGTCGTGGAAAAGGTGGAGACAAGGTTGGCAGGTTGGAAGTCGGCCATTCTTTCTAGAGGGGGACGCCTTGTCCTCTTGAGGAGGTTCTCTCCTCTATCCCTGTTTATTTCTTGTCTAATCGTCGGGTGCCGAAGGGGATTCACAATCGCATGGAGAAGCTGATGCAGAGGTTTTTATGGGGCAATCATGGAGAGGAGTCGGGGGGGGGGGGATACACTTGGTTGAATGGGGTGAAATCATGCGGCACAAGAACGAAGGAGGACTGGGGGTTCGGAGTTTGGATCATATAAATGAGGCATTGCTCCTTAAGTGGGCCAACAAAGTTTGGGGCCCAGGGGAGGATTTCCGTACAAAGGTCTTGCGCGAGATTTACGGCGTCTGTGGGGAGCCTCCGGTGGCGACTGATCTTGTGAGATCCCCCTCGCCGTTTTGGAGGGGGTGATGGAGGTCTTCTCCAAGTTCTTATCCTTGTTTAGACCAGTGCTGGGAGATGGTGAATCTTTCAAATTCTGTACTGATGATTGGACGGGGAGGGGGCCCTTGAGCTCGCGGTTCCCTCGCCTGTTCGCTCTGGCGGCTGATAGGAGTGCTAGAGTCGCATCTTGCTGGTCGGACGGTAGTTGGTTCCCGTCATTCTCTGCTAATTTCTCGGATCAAAGGCTCAAGGACTTTCTTGCCTTGCTGGACTATATCAAGGATGTGGGACGTCCCTCTATGGGAAGAGATCACTGGGCGTGGCGTATGGGCCCTTTCTCGGCGAGGAAGCTTATGGGGCGATTTGTAGGCCCCCACCCTCGCGGTCGGAGAATATGATTCGTGACTGCCATTTTTTTCTGGGGTCTCAGGCTCCCCGAGCGGATTGGATTCTTCCTATGGCTATTTCGTAGGCAGCGATTGATGACGAGAGATCGTTGTGCCACGCTTCTTCGCTCCGTCTCGGATAGGTGCATTTTATGCGACAATGCGGTGGAGTCCATTCAGCACCTTTTCTTCACTTGCCCGAAAGTGACTGTCTTCTAGGAGGATACAAATATGGCATGGGTTTGCACTACCGATTTGGCTTCCTTTTTTAGTTCATTGGTGGCCAGTAGAGACAGAGAGAGGCGGGCGATCCTTTGGCCTGTGGCAACTTTGTGGGTAGTTTGGCTGGGCAGAAATGCAGCTCTTTTTTCAGGGCAATGCTTCTACAAGGAAAACGTGGGGATGCACTGTGCGCGGTTGGTTGGTGATTGGGTTTTGTAGTGGCTGTGCTTGTTTCGTGTTATCGTTACTTTTGTAAACCACCTGTTTACCTGTTATTTTTTAAATAAATGGGGCGAACACCACTGAGTGTATCCCCCTTTTTCTGGCTTTCAAACAAAAAAAATATTCAGTCCAGTCTTACATGTATCAGTGTATGAAATCCTTTAGTCTCTAAGGCATGTCTCCAAATCTCAAGGATCTCATTTACTCCATCTCTAGTCTCATCAATCAACACAATATTATCTACGAATAACATATACTAAGGAACCTCATCCTGAACGTGACTAGTTGACTCGTCCATAATCAAAGTAAAAAGGAATGGACTCAAAGCTGAACCTTGATGCAGGCGATGGTGATATCAAAATAGTCAGCCTTCCTAGACTGGATCCTTACACAAGATGAAGCCCTATCATACATAACTTTTATAAGGTTTATGTATAGGACATTTACTTGTCTCTTCTCTAAAACTCTTTATAATATCTCCCATGGGATTGAATCATAAGCCTTCTCCAAATCAATAAAAAGCATATAGAGGTTCTTCTTTTTAGCTCCATAAAACTCCATTGTTCTGCTCAACAAGAGAATATATTCAATAGTTGATCAACTTGCATTATTCTGAATTGGTTTTCTGTTACTTTGGAAACTTGCCTCAATCTTCTTTCGATCACACGTTCCTAAATTTTCATAGTATGACTCATCTGTTTGATACCTCCGTAATTCAAACATTTTTGAATGACTCATTCATTCTTATAAAGAGGGACCACGATGCTTTTTCTTCACTCTTCAGGTATTTTCTTGCTTCACCAAATAACATTGAATAAATTTGTGAGCTAGGTCAAATTACGTTCACCTATAACTCTCCATACTTCTATAGGAATGCCATCAGGTCTTACAACTATCTCAGATTTCACAACCTTCAAAGCCTCATCTACTTTCTTCCTTTATATTCATTTATAACTTGCACAATCCAGGTAACTTTCACTACCAACTTGATGACCCAAAATGAGCACTTTATTCCATTCACCAATGAAAAGCTTTTAGAAATATAGCTTCCATCCAGTCTCTATATATCCTTCTGAGTAACAAATATGTATCCTTCCTCATCCTCAATGCATCTTACTTGAGAAAGATCTTTGGTCTTTCTTTCTCTTATTTCGACCAATCTAAATATATCCTTTTGGCCCTTAGAATCAAGTTTTTTTTATAGAAAACTTCATAACCTTTTGACTTAGCTTTACTTATAGCCTTTTCTTCACTATTTTGTAGTTTATAGCAATTTTCTTTGTTTTATCCTTAGTCATAGCTTTAAAGCAAGCTCTCTTAATTTTGAGCTTCTCTTGCACTCATTCACTCCACCACCAAGACTCCTTTTGGCGTGGAACTCCTTAGACTCGCTTAGCATCTCTTTGGCCACCCTTCGGATACAAGATGTTACCGCCTCCACATCTTGTTTGTACTTTCGTTACAAAATAAGTTTTCTAAAACCTTCTTCTTGAAGCTTGATTGCTTCAATTGAAGATTTCACTATCTAGTTCTAATGATCCTGCGAACCTCTTTCTCATTACTAGCCCTTTTATTTGCACATCCGTGACTAGCAAGTAATGTTGAGATGTCGAGCTCTCTCTTGGGACTATTTTACAGTCTTTGAGCAGTCTTTGCAACACAACCGCTCCTCATGGCAAAACAATCTATCTCTATTTTAATTGAGCCACTTGTATAAGTAATTAAGTGCCCATCTCTTCTTGAAGAGAGTATTTAATATAAATAGGTCATAAGCCGTTACAAAATTTTGAATTACTTTTCCCTATTCGTTAGCATACCCTGCAACATCCTTTCCCACATATCCATTAAGATCTTTACCTAGGCAAACCATCTCTCTTTATGAGATTACTTGTATATTGTTATCCAAATCCCCCCAAAAGCCTTGTTTAATCCTTTCCTCTATACCGATCAACGGTGCATAAACTGAGAGGATATTCTAAATTTCTTCTTCAAGTAACAATTTTATCAAAAAATTCGGTCCCCAAATCCTTGCACTTCAATCATACTATCCCTCAAATCCTTGTGAACAACTACTTCAACACCATTTCTACCCTTCTCTTTACATGAATATCACAATTTAAAGCATGTCTTTTCGATCTCCCTTGCTTTCTCTCCAACCCGTTTAGTCTCTCGGAGACATAGTATCTGAATCTTCTTTCATCGTATCTACTATTTTCATTGATTTGCTAGTCGAAGTGCGAATATTCCAACTACTTATCCACAACTTCTTTTGCAATCTCTTTTGGATTATTTTCTTTACTCGCATGCATCCATGATACGAGAATCCTTGCAAATTTTGAACTGCATCCAAACGGCGATGTCGTGGAACTAATTTATTTACTCGTATGTGTTCCTCATGTGAGAACCCTTGCGAAATTTGAACTACATCCGAGCAGTTATGTAGCAGCCTTTGCCAACTTTTCATTGCATATAGGCGATGCAACACACCGTTATTAAAGAACGCCTCAACGAAATCTAAATGTTTTCTTAAATTCATGTTGAAAAGATTCGTCTGTCTTGAGTCAAATTTCTAATCAGTGTTCTCAAATGAGAACACTATTTAGGAATTCGTCCCAACTGTTTTACACTGATTGTCGGCTACCTAACGCAACCCTCCTTTACCCGAGCTTGAGATTGATCATGGCTGAGTTGACTCGTCAAAGAAACAACATGAACAATCTCTTAAAAATAATTCAGCAAAGTCAAAATTAGGATGAAATATATTAGCGAAATTGGGCAAAATCTGAGAAGTTTAAGAAGGAATTTTTGCATTTCAATAATGCGGCAAAACTTCTTCGATATGAGGGTGACATCCTGAAAAACAATACATGAGAGTTTTAGTATTATCATGTTGATAAAACTGAAATGTCTGCGATATTTTACTGAATTCTGGCTATATTTAAATTTATACTCTTGTGGTTGCTGATGACGACGAGGATGCTTTTCGGATCATGCTGGTGAGGAGGAAATGCATGGTATGAGTCTAGAATGGGAATCTACTGAGCAATTTAGATAGTGACAAGGTATTCATGCTTCGTATTTGCACTGATTAGAGTTGCTGGCACCTGAATGGGTGTCCAACATGGAGGCCTCTAGCGCATGCATATTCTTAGTGGAAGATGACTTATTTCTCTCAAGGGTTGAAATATTGTGGAAAATATCATGATCTTAACAACTGGGTCCTCTTGTAGATACTTTGGAATGAGCCTTCCTAAATGGAAACTCAGAATGGAGTTTGAGTCTTGTCAACATGTACATAAATATCCTCCCTTCTAAAAAGACATACAAAAGTCTCTCAATAGAATTCAAATGATGGAGTCTGAAACTCCATTATGATACTCTCCTTTCTCTAATATTTACCATAATATGATCAAGTTGTGAGAAGAATAACTGGGTATTGAAACATCTTCGATCATTCCTTTTTTCAGATGCTTTTCTCTTCACAATCCTTCCTCCTTTTTATTTGTCTAGTTGATTTTTTTCTTAATAACACCCATGTCTCCTTTTTTTCCTCACACCTTCCTTTTCTCACAGGTGGTCCTTGGGACAAACAAAAAAGGTAAGACAAGAAAAAGGTTGTCCGGGTCTTTTTTTTTGAAGCCCCAAAAAAAGGGGGAGACACTCAGCGGTGTTCACCCCAATATATTAAAGAAACAAAAAGGAAAAACGAATGTACAAGACAACCAGAAACTGTACAAAGAGGCAAGACAACCTCCAACAGACCAATGGAAACTCGATAGCTAGCTGCCGCCCCAGTCCTCCACCAACCTTGCACTGCGATTAAGCATGTTCTCCTTGTAAAAGCGCTGACTCGAGAATACGACCTCATTCCGCCCAAGCCAAATCAACCATAGCCTCGCCACCGGAATCATTAAGTCTCTTCTTAAGCCCAATAAAGTGAAATCCCTCATCAACTAGTGACACCGACTCAACGGGTTGGAGATGGTAATGTATTGACGATGGCAACATCATCGGGGTTAGAGCTCAATCATTGTTGATGTGGTTGTCACCTATGTCATTGACACATGTTGGGAGTTTTATGTTCATGCATTTATTTATCACTACTTATCAATGTTGTAGAAAGCAGTAGTCGGTACTCGGTCGACAGAGTCACTGACTAAAGATTAATTAACAATCGGACGACTAATCGTATTTAGCCGGCCATTAGTCTTTTTGCTTTTTTTAATTTTTGTAAATATAAAATCATTTTTTATACATATATTCTTATATATTAACTTAGATTTGTACAATTTCTATACTATTATAATTAAACAAAAGAAGTAACTAACTTTAGATATAACATTAAGCATAATTGTATAAATTCGTTTTTTAGAAAAGGCAAACAAACTAAAAAAAATAAAAAGCATGATGTAAAAGTCAGCCGAGTAGTCGACCGAGTAGGCCTTATCGAGTCGGCTACCCCCCGACTCGACTAGTCGGCCTAGTCGGCTGACTTTTACAAGCTTGCTACTTATTTTGCTTGTCCTCTTTATATAATTTTTCCATGGCCTTTCAACTCTATATGAGAGAGCCATAGGGCACCATAGAATAATAAGTTCTTCTTTTCCTCCCAAGGTTCGAAATCTCGATTTCGATCTCGTTTCGGTCACTTGTAATACCGAAATTTCACCGAAATTTCGGGAAATTTCGACGATTTCGGTGGAAAAGTTGGAAAAGGCTCAAAAATCCGATTTTTCTCAATTTTATTGAAAATTTCGATATTCCAAGTTATTAGAACAATAAATAACATACAAATACACAATTATTTCACACATATTGGTCATCTATACCCTTTATATAGACATATCGGTCATATCGGCCATATCGTTCATATCGGTGGTGATATTGTTGGAACCCAAGCAACATGTCTCGATCGATATGGGGTCGAAATGACCCATATTTTATCCATATCATTGCAATTGAGGATCTCCACCCCTCTACATATCAACCTATCTCGACCGAAATCTCATAAGATAGTTCATATATAAAAGTTAAAACCATGGTTGTAACATTGTTAATACATAATAAAAAAGAGTAATAGTCTAGTCTTACAAATACAATACGAGTTACAACAAGTGAAAATTATTAAGAACATGCATATTTCTGATCAATGCAATAAAAGATTAAAGATTAAAATATAGTACATGGTGACATGTTTTGTTCAGAACCAAGAGTTCCGTGGTGGATCTGAATGTCCCCCCCTTCCTTGCTGTCTCTCATAGCGCATCGCAGATTCAATAAACTCGCAGTAGTTCTCCCATGTCATGTACAAGTACATGGCCTTGTAATACATGACATACTGCCTGTATTGGTGGTCATCGATGTCTATGAGCATCCCGAGTCGAGGATAAGCGGCACTGGATCCGGTATCACGAGTGGCACGACGAGGCTGTGAACTACTGCCCTGAGATCCTCGGGACGACGACGACGGAGTAGGAGAAGATCTCTGCGGAGGAGGAGGAGGAACTGGCGTGTACTCAGGGAAGAAACCGTAGCTGTCACCCCCAAAGAAACTGCCCTGGCTCTGCTCAGGTTGGCTACTTTGATAGTTGTCTCCGCTACTGTATCCCCCATACCCACTGTAACCATATGAATATGATGGAGGTGCGTACTGAGGAGGAGGAGGAGGTCCTGGAGGAGGAGCTTGAAAGTATTCCGGGAAGACGCCAAATGATCTCTCATCGTACGACGATCCATATCCGCCTAAAGGACTTTATGCTCCTCCGCGATATGGGCTGTCAATGTCCATGAAGCTCAAAGAACCTACAGATGATGTCAAATCTTCCATGTAGCTGTCGGTTGGACGATGGCCTCGACCGTACTCGTAATCCGTAGGCCCTGGACTCGGACTTGGAACAAATTGTCCGTGTGTGTTCCGCTGTCTCTCCATATATTCACGTCCTGCTTGTAGTCCTTCCTCAAGTTTGGTAGCTTGTGGTCCACGACCACTTCCTCCTGACCCACCTGAGTTTGACTCCCCATCACCACCAGCACGACCAACATCGTCATCATCATCATCTCCACTGTCGTCCTTTGACTTTGACTTGGATTTGGAGCTACTCGAAAGAATTTCATCAACAGCCGCATCAATCTCGCCCTCCAACCCTCCAACAGGGTCTGTAATCCGCCCGGATCTTGCCAAAAAGTCACCAACGTCTGCTCCCATTTGCTGGCTTATGTTCTCATTCGGTCTTCTACCTGGCTGATCGAGAACTGGGGCACCATTGGAATCCATCCACCTCTGGAGAACGTCCTCATCAGCATCGTCATCGTGCATCTTGAAAATGTATGCAAGATCAATAGGGTCCGTATAGTCATCTTTGTCATGTCCCTCCCTTGCATGCTTCAATTTCAGCCTCAAGTTGTAATGCACGAAAACAAGGTCATTTAGCTTCTTTTCTCCCAACCCGTTCCTTCTCTTGGAATGGATCAAATTGAACGTGCTCCAGTTCCTCTCACAACCGCCAACAGATGCGGTTTGAGACAATACTTTCACTGCCACACTTCGAAGGTTGGGAGCTTCCATCCCGTATAACAACCATCATTCGGCTGCAAAAAAAGAAAAAGACAGAAATCATAAGTACGAATAAATGAACACACAAGTAATGGTTTTATTTGCCTCCGTCCCTACCAGGAAGAGTATTGCCACGACCGTTGACCGCTGTAATCCTACCAAAGGAACCCAACGCATCTGGGAAATACTTAACCTCCACAGTGCACAAATACGTTTTAGTCGTAGAGTCGTACTACATCTTTACCAAACCCGTCTTGTGACTCCAAATTTAGGTAGAAATTGAGGATATTACCTCGCTCATGCACATGATCTATAACTTCTCGTCCTTGACGAGCTTTTCCACCACAATCTGTACGGCTGCTAGGAGGTCACCATTTGTACCAAGTCTATTCTTGTACTGGTACTTAGGATTGAAGTAATAAGCTGCACAGAAAGACACGAACAAGCTCATTTATGATGTCCAACAGCCAACTATAGAAATTTAAATAATTGAAAAAAAACCATTTGTACATAATACATACCGGCCTTGTGAAGAGGATGTGAGAGCATCTTGGACCATCGCTCGTCTATGATGTCCAACCATGCTTTCGATCCCTTCCCAACCGCTTCTCTGACCTTTCTCTCATGCAGCGCATTGCCTCGTAGATGACTCCCATGGTGGGCTTCTTGTTGCCATCCACGATCCGCAATGCAGAAACAACTGGATCCATGATCCTCTTGACCCGAGTCACGCCATCCCAAAAGGAGATATCATTGATCAATATCTCCACCTTCCGTCCTCCTTCAGTCCGAGCTTTAGGTATCTCGAACCACTCACCCTGTCAACACATGGTTTTCAAACCCGTCTTATGTTGCTTGAGGCTTTGCAACGCTATAAAATTGGTTGCAAAGCGTGTGATGCCAGGCCTCACCAACTCCCCATTGCACATCCGCCTCATCAGTGCCAACACTTTGCTGTGGTTGTAGATGAATGTGGTGATCATTCGTGCTTTCTCCACCACCCTTGAGACGAGCTTCCTCTTGCTGAAATCCTTAAGGATCAAATCAATGCAATGCGCAACACACGGTGTCCAGAAAATTCCGTAGCTGCTGGACTTCATAATTGTTTCACCAGCCTTCTTGAAGTTGCTGCCGTTATCTGTCACAATTTGCACAATGTGCTCTTTACCAACCTCCTTTATAACGTCCTTCATCAACTTCAGAAGGTACCTGTAGTCCTTCACATGCTCAGATGCATCAACAGATTTCAAGAAGATTGTCTTCCCATCGCAGTAGACAAGGAAGTTGATGATCTGCTTCCTTGTGTAGCTCGTCCACCCATCGCACATCAATGTCACCCCGTACTCTGGCCATCTCCTCCTCAACTCGGCGATGTACTCATTCATCTCCTCTTTCTCCATCCCCAGATATTTGTTCATGATCTCGTAGGATGTAGGAGCCTTCACTCCCGTTCCCGCTGCAGCGATTTCATCAATGGCATGCTGCAAGAATGGCCCGCCTGCAATGTTGGCAGGAATGCTCTCCTCAAAGAAGAGGTTGCTGATGGCTTTTCCCACCCTTTCTCGTGCATTGGTGAACATTCCCTTCACCGTTTTCTGCCTCAGATCCTTGCTTGCCTTGTATTGCATAGATCCGTTCCTCGTCAAGAAGGGCTCAATTTCCTTCCCCTTGTGTTTCTTGGTGAGTGGTGGTACTGGTGCGCCTCCAGAACCACTCCCACTCCCACCTGCACCATAGAAGCCGCCGAGTTCTCTCCTCTCAAACTCGCTCCTCAATGATTCTTGTGTAGCCCTTCTGTATGCCCTCCTCTCTGCTGCAGTCTAAATGTCGGCGGGGTACACGAAATCATCGTCGTCTGAATCAGAAATGACGTTGAATTCTTTCTCGAACATGAACTCCTTCATTTGTTCTTCCCTTCTTACTCTCTCCTTCTCCTTTTCCTTCTTTCCGTCCAAGCTCGCCTTGACCTTGTCCCTCACATCTTTGGGACAACGCGTGCACTTGGCAACATTCTTGTTGTTGCCAACAAGATGTTGCTTCATCCTTGTGATCCCGCCTCCTCCCAACTTCTTCCCACAGAAATTGCATTGCGGCTTCGCTTTATTTCCATCAGGAGCGGACGCATACCTCCAGCCAATGTCCCCACTGAATTCGTCCATCTGATCATCAGAACTGTCAGTTCCAGAACCGGAACCAGAATGTGCCATGGTGAATATGCAAATTGAGAACCGGAACCGAAACCAGAATGTGCCAGACCCAGAATGTGCCATGGTGAATATGAACGTCGAAATCTGCGAGGAAAATCAAGAACAAACATTAAGTTGGCATACAATGCGCTTATGAATATGCAAATTATTTTATGTTTTTAATTTCGGAATTATTATACTATATAATTTTTCTAACACCTACTTTTCCGATTTACAGAAAAAGGACCTTGGATCTATACATTAGGATCTTAGATCTACAAATTAGGGGACCATTTTCAAGAAAGACTATGTAAGTGACACAAAATATGAACAAAAACGTAAATATTTAACAAATGATTTTCGGATTTTCTATATTTTTAAATTTTATTAATAAAAAAAACTGATTATGATTTCTACTTCCAAAACTCAAGATCCCAATATATAATACCACAACTCAGTATCGTTCCACATTAAACCTCAAAAGCCCCAATTTCCTCTAACATAGATCCAAGAAAATGTTCTCCAACAATGTTTTACTTCATGTTAACTTCAGATCTGCGATACAATGATCATAGCTAGTACTATTGTGCAAAAAAACACAAAAGCCCCAATTTTCTTCTCCAAATTTATACCTATTTTTGGGGAAATCTCTCAAATTAAACACCATGGCAAGCTATATCAACATCCTAACAGTGAAATCCCTAAAAAAATTAATGAATTTGAAGAAGATTTATCCTAATTTGGCTTACCTCAAAGGAAGAAGACCTTGGAAGAGGAAGAAGCAGCCTCTGCACGAAGTCGGGCGAGATGGGGATGTCTCGGCCGAAATTTCGGTATATTTCGACATTTTCCTGAATTTTTTATTCAAAGATTCCATATGTCGGGCGAGATATCGAGACGAGCCGAGATATCGGCGATATCTCACGATATTTCGACCGAAACCCTGGAAATCGATATACAGTGTAGTTTTGAGACCCGGGACCCATCGAAACCGAAATTTCGGCGAAATTTGGCGAAATTTCGGTGAAATTTCGTGAAATTTCGGTGAAATTTCGCGAAATTTCAGTCCATGTTTCCTCCAACATGGTATCAGAGCGACAATCCTAGACTGGAACACTGAAACCTGGCCGTACACAACATGGCGCCCTCCTCTCTCTCTCCTCTATCTTGGCGGCACCGTCGCCCCTCTCTCCTCTATCATGGAGCCGTCGCTACCCCTCTCTCCACTATCTCGGGGTTGTCACGCTTCCCCTCTCCCTTTAACGTGTCATCGATCAACAGAGGGGGGTGTTGCTTGTGATGGCTGCTTAAGACCTCAAGGTGGTTTGATTCATCGATTTGTGTGGGGTTTTGACACCCTACATGGTCTGATTTGTCTCTGAAACAGTAAAATCAGACTATTGCAGTCACCTCTTTAGCCTGTGTAGAAAGAAACTAGTAAGGGAATGGTTGTGGATTGAGTCTACACCCATAACCATCTCTCTAATATACGCATATGCACATTTTTATCCTCTGTCTACGATCTCGTCATGTCCTCGTCATGCAATATGTCAGAAAATCGTATTGATGTTACATCCACAGGTGCTTTCAAAGGTCCCGCACCCATTGTCAAGATGGATGACACAAATTACGAGTTGTGGACAATATAATTCATGAGTTTGATGCAAAGCCATGAAAAGAAACATATCCTTACACAAGATGAGCCTGAGGACAAGACGCGAATCTATGCCTCATTGGAGGCGGATGATGTTTATGCTCGAGTATGGCTATTTGAAACAATGTCTATGGAGATAGCCAATGACATATTGAGCCAGCCTACTATGAAGGCTATGTGGGACATCCTTGCTACTACATATTCTCAAGCGAGGAATGAGTTAAAGATTTTGTAGCTTCAAAACGGCATCTTCACGACGAAATAGAATGGTCGACTTCTACACATGGTGTATACCTCTCTCAAAGGTATGTTTGAGAGGCTACATGGCTACATACCATTGACAATCACACCTGAGCAGTTGAAGGCGTATCGTGAGTCGGTGATAACTAGGGTGTTTTTGGCATCCTTGACTCATAATATGATGCAACTCGTTCTCCGATACTTACAGATTCTACTATACCTCCCATGGAGGAGGCATACCAGAGGCTGAGTCGACTCAATATCTCCTCAACCCCTGTTGCTGCTCGGACTTCATCTGCTATGGCTGCTTCCTGTGGGAGAGGTGGTCTTATTCATTCAGAGGGATCCCATGGGAATGGATCTTAACGATCACACCAACCCTGAACTTACTTTCATCGATCATGTCATTCCGAGGATACATGTTATTCCAAGCACGAGTTTCCGCCATCTGCACGAGTTGCTGAGCATGCTCCACTAGCTACCACCATAGGATGCTTTACAGATCAACGCTTTAATGAGCTTGTTGCATGCCTTCAGGAGATTACGCCATCTGTAGATGCTTCCCAAAGCTCCTCTTCTGATCCATCAGACTTTTTGCTTCTGCATCCACGACCACGGGTACTACTTATGCATATAGCCAGTCCATACTATATATTTCAGAATAGATAATGGATTCTGGTGTTTCACACGCTTGTGTGGAGATCACTCACAGTTCAGTAGATATAGTCCTGTTCAGAATGGTAGATTTGTGGTGATTATTGATGGGATGCATTCCCCCATCACATGTCAGGAGAACCAGAGGTTCTCCTGGCTCCCTTACTGCAGTTACAAAATGTTTTTTTATGCACTAGATTTCTCAATGAATTTATTATCTATAAGTTATATTATAAAAGACTACATTGTTATGCCATATTTGACCGCACTTCCCTTATTTTTCAGGATATACTCACAGACAGGGTGATTCGATGTGATTGTGAGCATGAAGGCCTTTACCGACCGATCCAACCTCCATACGCTGGTGCTGGTTCGTTTTCCGGGTGTTCACAATCACCGTACACCTGACATATTCGATTTGGTCATCTTTTGCTATCAAAGCTATGTCATCTCATTCCAGGGGTTTCTGTCAAGTCTGAGTTTCATTGTGAGGCATGTCAACTTGAAAAACATCACCGGTCTAGTTTTACAAGTCGCCTTAGTCGTAATAATAGAGTCTATTTGAAATTATTCATTTTGACATTTGGGGTCCTGATCGTGTCCCTGATCATCTGGGACACATGTACTATCTTGTGGCTGTTGATGATTTCTCTAGGTTGTCGTGGGTCTTTTTACTTAAATCTGATGATAGCACTATGATTCAAAACTTTGTTCATGAAATATCCAACATTTTCTCAGCTTTAATAAAGTATGTTCAATCAGATAATGCTTTGAAATTTTGTACAACTGTTTTTAGCGCAGGTTTTCAGTTTATGTGGGATTGTGCATCGGACTTCCCACCCTTATACATCACAACCGAATGGTGTTGCTAAACGAAAACACCGTTATCTATTAGATATCACTAGGACTCTTCTTATTCAGAGTCGGGCTCCTCACTCTTTTTGGGAAGATGTTGTCATGACTGCATGTTATCTAGTCAACTGCATGCTTTTTTTATTCTTGACGAAAATGATTCTTTCTCCCTTGCGTCTCTGAGAAAGAGCTATTTTCTCTTATCCCACAAGTTTTTGGGTGTGTTGCATTTGTGCATCTTCTGTCCCCTGATCGTGTCAAGCTTGCACCTCGAGCTGTCAAATGTATGTTTGTTGGTTATTCTCGCACTGAGAAGGGCTACAGATGCTTATGTCCCCTCCAACAAAAGTATTGTATTAGTGCCGATGTTACCTTTTTTGAGTTCATCATGTATTACACTCCTACAGGGGATAGGTTAAGTCCGTCTGAGTATGGGGAGGTCCTTCTTCCACCACTTCCCACTACCTCCATGCTTAATGCTCTTCGACCTTTCTCAACGTCTAGCACACCCCAGGTAAATTCTGAGAACTTGGTTTCTACTGATGTCACTAGTGTATTGAATGATGAACATGATATACCACAGGATGACAACAGACAAGAGGATGATATGGGATGGCCAATTGCACTACGGAAATGGAAAATGAGTATGTACAAAGTACTCGCTAGCAGGGCACACGTCTATGAATAAACTATTCATGACTTACCGGAAATTTGTATTGGGACTATCTGTTATTGAGATCCCGCGAACATACAGCAATGGAGGAAGAGATGTATGCTTTTCAATAATCACATGGGACATAGACACTTGTTACAACTCCGGAAGGAGCTTCTGATGTTAGCTGCAAATGGGTCTTCACTGTGAAGCACTTGGTAGATGGTACGATTAACAAATATAAAGCTAGACTTGTTGCCAGAGGCTTTACGCAGACCCAAGGCCTGAAATGTCGGTTTCGGTCACCATTTCGGTATCGATCAAAACAGAATTTCGGTGCAATTTCGGTGGAATTTCGATCGGATTTTCGGTCATTTCGGCCATTTTTGTATTAGAACCTCCATATTTCGGTCATTTCAGTCGAATTTCGATTTCGACTGTATATCGATATTCGACAGAAATTCGATTGAATTTCGCTGAAATTTGAGGCCATGCGCAGACCTATGGTGTGGATTATAGGGACACCTTCTCACCTATCGCGAGACATTCTAGCCAACGAATCTTGCTCTCTATAGCGGTGGTGCGTGATTGGGCTCTTTTCCAGCTAGATGTCAATAATGCGTTCTTATATGGTGGTCTCCAGGAAGTGATCTATAGGCAACAACTTTCTGGCTTTGCTGTTGAGGGGAAGTGTGTATGCAGGTTTCATAATGCCATTTATGGACTTATGCAGGGTCCTATGGTCTGGTATCAAAATCTCTCAAATCTAATATAATAGAGAGGATTCAGATGATCCACTTCAGATCATTCTTTATTTGTACAGAAGACACAACAAGGTACGTTGGCTTTCCTCCTGTATGTTGATGACATTATTTTCAGATGTGACGATATTCTATGGGTAGCTGAGGTCAAAAAATTCCTAGGTCAAAAAATTTGTTACCAAGGACCTGGGAGAGTTGAGGTACTTTCTAAGCCTAGAATTTGCCATAAATAAGAAAGGCTTGGTAATGACACCGAAAATATGTAATGGATCTACCTTCCGAAGTTGGGATAACAGGGTGCAGACTAGCATACATACCTATGGATCCAAGTATGAAGCTACATGAAGACGTCATTGAGGAAGTGGACAAGTGAAGATATAGAGAGCTTGTAGGGAAACTACTTTATGTAACCATTACCATGCTTGATATTTCTTTTGCAATTAGTAAAGTTAGTCAGTTAATAGAACAACCACGGCAGGTGCACATGGATGCAGTCTACATGATCCTCAGATATTTGAAATCATCACCAGGAATGAGCTTATTATTTAGTAGGATTAACTCATTATCCATCTCTGACTATGCAGATGCAAATTATGATGGGTTCCCTAAAGATAGGAAATCTACCTCAGGTTTATGCATTTTTGTTGAAAATTCACTCGTGTCATGGAAAAGCAAGAAGCAAATGGTTGTGGCTAGATCCAATGCAAAATCTGAATACAGAGCCATGGCTCAGAGCAATGCTGAAATGATGTGGGTAGAGTCTATTCTTTCTGATCTCCACAGTAGTGTGATTCTCCCTATGTAGCTAAAGTGCGACAATCAGGCAGCCTTGTTCATTGCCAATAATTCAACATTTCGTGAGAGAACAAAGCATATTGAAGTAGATTTTCATTTTACTCGTGATATGATTCAGAAGGGACTGATTATTATCTCTCATGCCAGTTTAGGTGACCGGACAACTAATATCTTCACTAAGGCACTCACTTGAGGACCTTTTAAGAAATGCAGTTCCAAGCTGAGCATGATAGATATCTAAGCTCCAGCTTGAGGGGGATTATTGAGAGTTTATGTTCATGTATTTATTTATCACTCCTTTTTTTTGTCCTCTTTATGTCATTTTCCCATGGCTTCTCAACTCTATTTAAGAGAGCCATCGGGCACCATAGAATAATAAGTTCTTTTCTCCCGACAACACGTAAGGAGCATTGTGTCCTTAACGTGGCAGGGTGTGATGTAATTGCCCTTTTTTGCGAGTCCTTGGATTCTCCTATTTATAACTGGGCCTCTCATTAAATCTTTTATTAATGAAATAAAGAGTATTTTACCTACTAATGTCAAGTTTATTCACTCTGACAATGCCTTAGATATCTGCACGTTATATCTATTTGAGTTCTTCAGGTCTCTTAGCATCATACACCATCATCGTATGCTTACAATTCTCAGCAGAATGGTATTGCTGAACGCAAACATCACCACTTACTTGATGTGACCATGACACTTTTGATCCAGAGTCGTGCTCCTCACTCTTTCTAGGGTGATGCGGTCCTTATTGTTTACTAATTGGTGAACCGCATGCCATCTTCTGTTTTAGGAGAGACCCCTTTCTCGATTGCATTTTCAGAGGATATGTTCTCCCTTACACACTGTGTTGTTTCTACTGATGATACTAGTGATTTGTTTATGCAACATGATTCTTTACATGATGAGTATGAGCCCTCTCAGGAGGGTGACTTACAGGTTGAGGAGGAGGCATATGCCTATTGCTCTGCGGAAGCGGAGACATACTTGTGCTACCTATACTCTTGCAACCCATGTTTCTTTGGGCTGACTCTCAGAGAATTTCAGGTTTGTCGTGGGGCTGTCAGCCTTGACGATACCACTGACATATCATGAGGCGATACATGACGGTCAGTAGCGTCTTGCCATGGAGGAGGAGATGGCCGCGTTACAGTCACGTGGCACACGGGGCATTATTACAACTCCCCTAAAGAAGCATCTGTTGTGGGATGCAAGTGGGTGTTCACGGTGAAGCACCAAGTAGACGACAACGTGTATCGCTACACGACCATGCTTGTGACTCGTCGGTTCACCTATACATATGGGGTGGACTCTCGAGATACTTTATCTTCGGTGGCTCAACATTCTACACTGATGATCTTTTTTCTATCCTTTGCAATGACATGGGACTGACCCCTATATCAACTTGATGTGAAGAATGTGTTTCTCTATGGTGACATACATGAGGAGGTCTACATGCAACAACCACCTGTGTTCGTAGATGATGGGGAGTGTCAAAAAATTTCCAAACTTCATAAGGCAATCTATGGATAGAGTCCACGAGCATGGTTTCAGAAGCTCTTGAATTTGATTGAGTAGCAGGGGTTCGTGAGATTGACTGCAGATCATTCAATGTTTGTTCAGAGATATTATGTTGATGTCATTTTTAAAGGCGATGGTGTGCAGAGCATCCAAGCAACTACGAATTTCCTTGGGGTCAGCAGTTTGTAATTAAGGACCTTGGTAGTCTATGTTACTTCCTTGGAATGGAGTTCGCAAGGAACCTTCGAGGTCCTGTGATGACCTAGAGGAAGTACACTACATATCATCTCTCTGAGATGGGCATGAAAGATTGCAGGCCTGGCACTGCTCCCATGGACCCGAACATGAAGCTGTATGATAACATTAAGGAGGTAGACAAGAGGAGGTACACACATCTCATTGGGAAGCTCCTATATGTGACCTTCACCATGCCATATATATCCTTTGTAGTAAGCAGAGTGAGTCAGTTCATGGAGCAACCTAGACATGCATATATGGATGTAGTTTATGTGGGTCTGAGATATCTGAAAACCTCACATGGCACTGGTATTTTATTTAGTAGATGCACATTCCTTTCCGTTATAGCTTGCACGGATGCAGGTTATACGTGGTGCCCTAGGGACAAGAAGTCTACCTTTAACATTGCTGTGTTCGTCGAGAGTTCCTTGGTGTCGTGGATGAGTAAGAAGCAGACGATGGTCATCAGATCTAGTGCAGAATCAGTGAACATAGCCATGGCACAAGGGAGTACATAGATGATGCATGCTAGATCTGTTCAACAACTCAACCTTCCATGAGAGGACCAATCATATCGAGGTCGACTGTCGCTGCACTCAAGATATGATTCAAAAGGGCTTCTTCTCCGCCACGCATGTCAACTCAGGAGATCAGAGAACATACGTATTCACCAAGGACCTAGCTAGAGGGCTATTCCAGAGTTGTTCGAAGCTGAGCATGATTGATATATACTCTCCAACTTGATGGGAAATATTGAGATATTAGTTATCATTTATTACTTTTATGTATTTTCTTTTCTTTCTGTCTACTTCATGTAATTTGCCCAACATGTTTCTCCTCTATGTAAGACAACCCTAGGGTCTTATGAATAGGCAAGTCATTATTTTCTCTTCACAAAATCCATTTATAAACATGCTACTTTATTTAAATTTCCTGTACTAAAAGTATAGATTAAATGTTTATGCATTTAAATTCTAGTCATTACAATCAAGCCTACAACTCATGCTTTAATAATTTTCTCCTCAAAATTTACACTTTCTTTTGAAAGAAAAAAAGACATTCATCATATGTGTGTCCATAAAAACTTTATTAATTCGCAAGATTACAAATACATGTCTAAAAACCTCAAAATTGTGTCGTCCGTGGATTCGGGATACCTACGTACATAGCATTCGTAGTACACGTTTGCTAGAGATCACATTAGGTCACCAAAAATGAGGGAAATTTTTTTGCTTTTCGAATGATGTTAGAAAATGGGAAGCGGAAGCGAAATGATAAAACAGAGCATAAGAACAAGAAACATAAACATGTAACACCATGATTTTATGTGGAACCCTACTCCGTGAGGAGCGGGATGAAACTACGGGAGAAGCCCTCAAATAGGGCGTGTTTGTCTATTAACTTTCTCAATGGATACAGGAGGTCTGGGGCTCCTTATATAGCCTCTCCAGAGCCTCCAAGTCCCACCACTAGGCGATGTGGGACTTAACACATGGATGGATTAAATGGATCTTCTCCATGGTCCATTTACCCTACTACAACTCATGACGCACAACCAAATACTCCAACACTCCCCCTTAAGCTGGAGCATGCAATGCTCAGCTTGGACAAACATAAAGAAACTCAACTCAACGCTACATGACACTACGGACAATATCAACCCAACGCGCACATTGCTGCATTCGAGGACGTTGCTTCTCATGTCGTGCAGGTGAGGAGGGTGAACGGGATGGAGTGTGAGTCTGCTGAATCTCCTCGTCGGAGAGCATGTGCTCTGAACTGCGCCTGTCAGAGTCACTGCAACTGGAAAATGAGTCTCCTCATCGGAGTACTCTGGCCCGCCACAATAATGTGGACAACTGCTCCATCTCTGAAAAGGGCCAAACTGAATAAGGGCCGTGGCTGTACAATCCTCGTCGGAGTCCACGGTCGCTGGAGAATGGAGTCTGAAAATAGTCTTCTCGTCGGAGAACTGGGTCTCTCCCATCTGGCTCAGAGAATGGTGCACTGGTCTGGTGTACCTATGATACCACATGAAAACCCTTGCCAATATGGCATAGGGAATGGTCCTCTAGTCTGGAGTCCCTATGGCTCACATGAAAACTCTGGCCGAAACAATCAAGAACGGATGGGGACCTCTGACAATGATGGCATACATGTGCTCATCTGAAAAATGACCGCATACTCGTATGTGTTTGAAATTGAGTCTCTCTCCGGAGAACTCGAAAACGGGTTACTCAAATATGAAGTGCCTCGAGCTTGGACTCTGACCAATCTGTCGAGTCTGAATCTGCGCATCAAACTGGGACTCGGAATCTGAACGTCGAGTCTGGATTTTGTGCATGGAAAATCTTCATCTGAAAAAACTGTAGAGTCTGAAAATCGGCTGGTCTGACGAATCTCTGGAAGAAGACCTGTAACTCTACACCATACTCCGCTTTTCTCCCATACTTGTCGGAATGATAATCGGCGACCAAGTTGGGAGAAGACAATAAAATAGGGGTAAACAACAAGAACATGAAACTTGTGGCTTTTCATCATCATTTTTTTTAAATATTTTTTTAAGCCGTTGACATTTTTTTCGACTTTTACACATTTTTTTGAAACATCTCTCTCCTTTTTTTTAACATATGCGTACCGCTTTTTCTTGTACGCGCTTCTCTCTCTCTCTCTTTCTCTCTCTTTTCTTTCTTTTTTTATAGAACATATCAACCCTCCTTAAAAAAAGGAGTATCAGCCCACTCGGCTGCCCTTTCATATGCCTCACTCAAAATTGTTTTTAATGGGTCCGCTTAGGCTTCCCAACACGGGAACCCTCCCCCCTTTACATATCGTCCCACGTCTTATATTGAGGACACAACTGGTGGCTCGTCGCGATGGGTCGTCAGGTCGAGCGCCGCCTGGTCACGCGCGCGGAGGGCTTGCGTAGGCTGGAGAATCGCGCCGCCTCTGGAGGTGTTAGAGGATCGTCGCCCACGAGGGGCTCCTGGACCTGCACGCAAGGAGGGGGCTGCCATGGGGAGAGTTGCGCGCGGGAGCTCGGCGATGGCTGGAGGAAAGGCATCTCGCGCCGTCGCGCAAGGGACTGGGGTTTCTTGATCTGTAGCCTGCGCGCGATTCACGCGAAGGAAGGTCTAGCCACGCCTGGAGAGGATGGAGCGGGGTTCGCGATGAGTGAGGAGGGCGGAGGCTCCGCCTGGAGCGCCGCCAGCACCTGCGACTGGAGGGGTGCGCGCCAGAGAAGAAGCCGCGACTCGCTCCTAGGGAGCCGCACATCGAGGGAGTCACGTGGAGGGACGGCGCCGCCTGGAGCGTGGGGCTGCGCCTGTGCCGCTTGAGCGTCGTGGCCATCGCTGCCTGGGTCTGCGGCGCGCCTGTGCGCCGCTTGGGGAGGTGCGCCAGGGGCCATCGATGCTGCATCGCCATGTGCGGCCAGGAGAACTAATCTAGGGTTGAATAGAACTCTAAACAAAAAACTTTCGAACAGAAATAATAATCTTCAACATAAAACGAATCTCGAATATATTACAAATGAAAGAAAACCCTCGTGAATCGAACCGCTCTGATACCATGTGAAGAAATAGAAAGCGGAAGCGAGAACATGGAAAAGGAATAAACATCAAACAAGAAGACGAGATTTAACGTGGAACCCTACTCCGTGAGGGGCGGGATGAAACCACGAGAGAAGCCCTCAAATAGGGCGTGTTTGTCTATTGACGTTCTCAATAGATACAAGAGGTTGTATCTCTTAGTTTGATGAGGATGATTTTCATAATACGATCTTTTCTTTTTACCAGGACCTACTAGCGGAACAATAATTAGCCCAACTGAAACCAAGCTCAACTGTAACCAAAATCAACTGTAACTAAGCTCAATTGTAACCAAAATCAACTGTAACCAGCTCATATGTAACCAACTCTCAACCGTAAACAACTCAACTGTAACCACCTCTCAAGAAACTAACCAAAACTCAAGCGGTGTGGAAGCCTCCGAAGATACCCTTTCGCCTCGCCCTCCCAGTGGAAGTGCGGTCCTGGAGAGTGCTAGGCCTACTCCAAAACTACGCCCCTGAGATGGGGGAGAGACTTTCCAGAACAAGTCACTCTAAAACGGGTTCGATCGGTATGGGCAGACAAGCTCGTAAAGAAAATCAAAACCGATGATCCTCCAGCCTAGGCATCCTAAATAACACAGTATCAGTGGAAACGGTCTAAAAGAAAACCAGTGAATCCCATAGAAGCGTAAAACTGCGAGCGCTCGTGAAAAACTGAGAAAAAGACTGTGATTCTAGACCCTCGCACTAAGCGGCCGTTGCCTTAACTAGACTTCCTATCTATCGCCCAGCTGCGGGTCACTGCACCCTTGTACCGTCAGGTGTAAGGGCTACCATGATTGACACTCTTAATTATAAGTCATCACCGAATCACCATTACTGACTTGATTCCTCATCTTTTCTCAATCCTTTTTGTGGTTGACTATATAGACCAAGGTCTTTTGTCAATAATTCCATCAATAGTGATCTATAGTTAGTAAAGTACACCTAAAGGAGTAGTTCATGAAGATGATCGGGCCTTGTAGTCACAAGTTATTATTTCTAAAATCATGAGCTCAACAACTATTCATTGGATCTGGATCTAAGTTCAATTCAATGTATAAATTCCAAACTTTTCTTATTTAATTCGTAATTTAGAGGCATGATTATTGATTGAAATTTTATAAGTCACTTGCATGCAAATACCCAAATGTTCTCATTTTTCAAATCATGAGATTAGAAGCTTGTTTATTAGATTTGCATTATAGAATTAACTGGCGATCTGGAATTTGAGTTGATTTCATGGCAAGATGCCTAATTTCTTCATTTTTAATTAATGATACTTAGAGCTACTCATTAAATCTAAATTTAAATTCAATACTACACAAGATTCTCTATTCTTTTAGGTCAACTTAGTAGCTAAATAAACGATTTTAAGTTGGGTCAAATTTTATGTTGATCACCCCCACATCTCTCAATTCACACATGAAAATCACCATCAAATCCTCACATTTTATTATGAAGTCAGATCTTAAACAATGGTCTGATTTTTAGATGATAATACATGCAATTTATCCTCAATTTTTGATCTTTAAAAAAATCCAAGATTAAGCTATAATCTGATTATAAATTCAGATCTAAGATTAACAATTTAGTAACTTTTAAAGAGTAATATCTTCATACAAAAACCCCCAAATTGGATCATAGTTCAGACATGGAAAATTGTGGCTTATTGGTTTGAAGTGTAAATTCAAATTGCATGTTAATTCATCCTCAAATCATCATATTTTATGTATAAAATATGTAACTATCAGTGTTATGAAATTTGACTCCAATTATATGCAAATCACTCCCAAATCCTTCACATTTTTTGACATGAAATCAGATTATAACAGTGGTCTGAATTTAATGCTAAATGCATGCCAAACATCCTCAATTCTTCCTATTTCAAGTCTAAACAAATCACTCCCAAATCCTTCACATTTTTTGACATGAAATCAGATTATAACAGTGGTCTGAATTTAATGCTAAATGCATGCCAAACATCCTCAATTCTTCCTATTTCAAGTCTAAATCTGGAGCTGATTAATGGTATGAATTAATACTGAATATCATGCTAATTCATCCCCAATCTTCCATAATTTAAGCATGAAAATTGTAGCTATTGTGATATGATTTTAGCCTTAAATCATTAGCAAATCACCCAAAATCTTTCACATTTTTAACTAAAATTTGTGTATACCAGTGATCAGTTATCTGATTTCAGATCTAAATACATGCAATTATCACCAAATTTATCATCTTTTACGGATGCAAACTAGTGCATTTAAGGGATTTTACATCCTGATCATTTCTATGTATAACTTCACAATAGAAGTAATTTAAATAGGTTTTAGGCAGCACGAGGAGGGGGAAGATTGTACTTTGGATTTCTCCAAAATTGTGGAGAAATCAGACATGCAGGAGCAGCAGAGGCTACTGCCGCAGCAACATCCTGATGAAGAGAACCAACATCTTTGGCTGCTGTTCTAGCTGCTGCAACACTAATAGGAGCTCCAGATTGGCTTCAACAAGGAGCAGCTCTAGCTGCTCTTCCAGGAGAAGCAACTGGAGCACCTCCAGATGCAGTTTCAAGGGGCTGTAGCAGCTCCCAACTGTTGACAAGCAACAACCACCAAGGGAGACTGGCCGCAGCCAATCGTAGGCAGCATCTGCTGCTGCTTGGAGAGCAACAGCTCGGTCCAAGGAGCAGTAGAAATGGGAAGGCTGGGGGCTCTTCGGTCGGAGGAAGTAGAGAGAAAAGAGAGAAGCTTTAAGGGGAAAGAGATGGGAAATGAGAGGGGCTTGGGTGCTATAAATATGGAAAGGAAATGAGAGGGGCTTGAAGGCCACGTGTTGGCTTGAAAATGTGACATTTGTCACCTATATATATGTATATATATTTATATCCATTATTTCTCTCTCTTATCTGGAATATCAAGTCATCCGTATTTCCATCTCGAATCTCCGATTCAGATGTACAATGGCCCATTTTGACAGTTTATAAATGATGATCAAACGATATAAATTTCATACTTTTCTGATTAAAGAAGGATTCAAAAATTGGCGAAATACGATCTTGATTTGTGACTAAATTTTTGTGATTTAAATTATCAAATGGCCGTCGATTGACGAGCGATCGATTCCATTGGTCTTATTTTTCTGGTGGCCTCAGTTTGTTTTGCAGTTCGGTTTTGTGTATTGATTTTTTTCAATGACACACATTACGATGCGATCGACTTTTGGTCGATTTCATCCGAATGAGATTCGATATTTGATCTACATATCAATCTGAGTTTATTCAAGATTAATTGAATGTTATCTGAATTTGTAGACTCTTAATCAGGTCAGATTCGGGTTATTCGGATCATGATGTCACAAATCTAAAAATTTCAAAGGGAGTCTCATCCTCGAAACTCAAGTCATGGTCACCATGTGTTTTGTCTAGATTTTATCTGGCCATAAAAATTTCAAAGGGTTTTGAACCCATAATCACCTCAAAGGAAAAGCGAGCCTTGTTCTTTCAACATGTATGTAATTAAATGTGTCTTTTTTGATAGTTACCTGAAAAGAGCTGCACGTATTGTGCCCATATATCTGCTTTGGTCATCCATGTCATTTTTTCGACACCATGTCGGTGCCATAGCACCTTGCCTAAGGGAATCTCCTTGTTGCGAATGTTCTTCACAATACTTTCGAGTATCTGCACTGGCCTCTCCTCATATGTCAAGTTTGGCTCCATGTAGAGGTTCTTGTGGCTGATGATATGGCAAGGGTTGGGCACGTACTTCCTTAGATTGGATATATGAAAGACATCGTGTATGTCTGATAGGTGTGGAGGAAGGGCTACTCGGTAGACCACCTTCCCCATACAAGCAATAATCTCAAATGGTCCAACATATTGTGGCCCCAACTCGCCACGAACACCAAATCTTTGTACTCCCTTTATGGGAGATACTCGCAGGAACACCGAATCTCTTACTTGAAACTCTAAATATCTTCTCTGACGATTTGTATAGCTTTTCTGGTGGCTCTGAACAGTTAGAAGCCTTCGCCTCACAAGGCCAACAACCTTCGCAGTCTCCTCCAAGAGATCTACGGAGTAAAGAGCGTGTTCACCTACCTCATGCCAATTGAGAGGTGTGAGGCATCTCCGCCCTTATAGGACTTCGAATGGTGCCATACCAAAACTGGAATGATGGCTGTTGTTGTACAAGAATTCTACCAAGGACATGTGGTCCATACATGACCCTTTCCACTCTAGAGTAAATGCACGTAGTAAATCTTCAAATGTCTGAATAGTGCGCTTGCTCCGCAGTGTTGCAATAGTCGACCGACTATCCCGAATAGTCGGTCCGACTATGCGGTGCGGTGGGGTACCCGACTGAACAGACCTCTAGTCGGGCAATAGTCGGCCCGACTGGAGTTTGACTCTTCATATTTTAATTTTTCTATTTTTAATTTTCAATATTTATGGGTTACATTTTACCACGGTATCGCCACAAATGTCAAATTCTATATGTCTATTATATTGATTGGTACTTTTATATTAAATTCATGTTAAATAATGACCATATATGTATAAAAATATAAGAATATATGTATTATAAATAATTTTTATATTAAAAAATACAAAACCGAATAATTCCGAATAGTTGCCCGAATACCGATTATTCTCTATTCAGTGACCCCTCCGACTGAATACCGAATACCGTCTTCTGCAACATTGTCGCTCCGTCTATCGGTCTGTATATGGTATGCGGAACTCATCTTCAGCTATGTCTATAGTGCTGACATGAACTGGTGCCAATAGTGAGATGTAAATCTCGAGTCTCTGTCAGACACTACCTCACGTAGTATACCATGAAGCCTGATAATGTTATGCACATACAATCTAGCCAACCTAGATGGAGGGTAAGTTATGCTGACATGTATGAAATGAGCTGACCGGGTCAATTTGTCAATGACCCCAGATAGCATTGTGGCCACCTAGTGTCCTCAGCAGTTTAATGACAAAATCCATAGAAACACTCTCCCACTTCTACTCGGGAATTGGGAGAGACCGTAATAACCTTGGTGGTCTCCTGTGCTCAGCCTTGACCATCTGATAGGTCAAGCATCTGCTGACAAGATGTTCCACATTATGCTTCATTCCATCCCACCAGAAATGTTGGCACAGATTACGATACATCTTCGTGCTGCCAGAATGAACAGACAATCGTGAACTGTGTGCCTCATCAAGAATATCTCTACGTAACTGCTCATTATTGGGCACAACAACTCGACCAACCTTCCAGAAAATGGACTCTGTCACCACAAAATAATCAAATTCATCTTTGATGGCTTGCATGTATCTGTCTCGAATTCAAGGATCTGTCCTATATCCTTCTACTATGCAATTCCAAAGACTATTGAGTCGTGGATGCACGATAGTAGATATATACACACTTTCATGAGGATGCCAATCAGTTAAAGCTACGAGCATATCCCACATGTATAGTCAGTTTACAGTACTCTCTGCATGAGCTCTCCCGCTAAGCGCATTTGTCACCACATTTCCCTTACTGGGATAGTGAGTGCATTCGTAATCCTTTAGTAGCTCAAACCACCTATGCTATCTCATGTTCTGCTCCTTCTGATAAAAAATTTACTTCAAACTCTTGTGATATGTGACAATCTCGAAATTCACCTCATAGAGATAGCGGTGTCAGATCTTCAAGACGAAGGCAACTGCCGCTAACTCTAAGTCATGAGTGGGGTAATTCCGCTCATGCAACCTCAACTGATGTGATGCGTAAGCAATCACGTGACCTCGTCGCATCAGAACCGCTCCTAAACCTTCACCTAAAGTATCTGTATAGACTGCATAATCCTGAGTGCTAGAATGAAGTGCAAGAATATGTGCAATGTTCAATCTTTCCTTCAATGCCCTGAAGATCTGCTCGTATGAATCATCCCAAATGAAAAGAACTCCTTTCTAGGTCAACCGCGTCAGGGGAAGCATAACTCGAGAAAAAACCACTGACAAAGCATCTGTAATAGCCCGCTAATCCAAGGACACTCCGAATCTGAGTGACTGTCTTGGGCTGCTCCAAAGACATAACTTCCTCAATCTTCGCAGGATCAACTGCGATACCTGCTCCAGAAATGACATGCTCAAGAAATCAGACCTTGGATAAGCAGAACTCACACTTGCTCAACTTGGCATATACCCTTAAATAATGGGCTGATTTTTAGATCATAATTGCAATTCATCCTCAATTTTTGAGCTTTTAAAAAAATCCAAGATTAAGCTATAATCTGATTATAAATTCAGATCTAAGATTCACAATTTAGTAACTTTTAGAGAGTAATATCTTCATACAAAACCCTCAAATTGGATCATAGTTCAGGCATGGAAAACTGTGGCTTCCTGGTTTGAAGTTTAAACTCAAATTGCATGTTAATTCATCTCAAGAAATCAGACCTTGGATAAGCAGAACTCACACTTGCTCAACTTGGCATATACCTTGTGCTCCCATAATGTGTCCATGACTATCTTTAGATCATTTGCATGATCCCAATCATTCCAAGAATAAATCAACACAACATCAATAAATACTACCACAAAACTTGTCCAAGTATGGATGGAAAATCTTGTTCATCATGTCCATGAATGCTGCAGAGGCATTTGTCAGCCCAAATTTACAACAAACTTATAGTGCCCATATCGAGTCTTGAATGCTGTTTTCAGAATCTGACTCTCTAATCCTCAGTGATGGTAGTCAGCTCGGAGATCGATTTTTGAAAACATCGAAGATCCATGTAGCTGATCAAACTAGTCATCGATGCGTGGTATAAGATAATGGTTCTTTACTGTTTTCTTGTTTAACTGTCTGTAATCTATGCACAATCTCATCGATCCATCCTTCATGACAAAAAGAATGGGAGCACCACATGGTGTAGTGCTCGGTCTCATGAAACCCACGTCAAGTAACTCCTGCAACCGCACCTTCAGCTCTCTCAACTTGGCTGGTGCCATGCAGTACATAGCCATCGAGATTGGCCGTGTATCGAGTAGTAATGTGATCTCGAACTCAATCTCTCTCTCTCTCAGGCGGTAAACCTGGCAAATCATCAGGATAATCTGACACTACCCTAATGTCTTGAGCCATCGACTCTCCATTAGATCTCTCTCGGACAAATGCTAGAAATTTGGCGCATCCTCGTTCTAGAAATAAGTGATCTTAAGTTGGGTCAAATTTGTATGTTGATCGTCCCCAAATCTCTCAATTCACACATGAAAATCACCATGAAATCCTCACATTTTATTATAAAGTCAGATCTTAAATAATGGGCTGATTTTTAGATCATAATTGCAATTCATCCTCAATTTTTGATCTTTTAAAAAATTCCAAGATTAAGCTATAATCTGATTATAAATTCAGATCTAAGATTCACAATTTAGTAATTTTTAGAGAGTAATATCTTCATACAAAACCCTCAAATTGGATCATAGTTCAGGCATGGAAAACCGTGGCTTCCTGGTTTGAAGTTTAAACTCAAATTGCATGTTAATTCATCTCCAAATCATCATATTTTATGTATAAAATCTGTAACTATCAGTATTATGAAATTTGACTCCAATCATATGCAAATCACTCCCAAACCCTTCACATTTTTTGACATGGAATTAGATTACAACAGTGGTCTGAATTTAATGCTAAATACATGCCAAACATTCCCAATTCTCTTCATCTTTAAAGCCTGAATCTGTAGCTAGTAAATGGTATGATTAATACTCAATATCATGCTAATTCATCCCCAATCTTCCATAATTTAAGCATGAAAATTGTAGCTATTGTGATCTGATTTTAGACTTAAATCATAAGCAAATCACGAGAAATCTTTAACATTTTTAACCTAAAATATGTGTATAATAGTGATCTGATACAGGTCTAAATACATGCAATTATCACCAAATTTATCATCTTTTAAGAAAACAGACTAGAGCATGTTAAGTGATTTGAAATCCTGATCATTTCTATGTATAGCTTCACAATAGAAGCAATTTAAATAGGTTTTGAAATCGATCTTAATCATACATGGAAGGCATCTATTGGAGGGGGAAGATTATACCTTCGATTTCTCCAAAATTTTGGAGAAATCAGACATGAAGGGGCAACTATAGCTATTGGTTTGTTGGAGCAACTGAGGCTGCTGTTGCAGCAACATCCTGATGAAGAGAACCAGCAGCTTTGGCTGCTGTTCTAGCTGCTGCAGTCGCAGTAAGAGCTCCAGATTGGCTTCAACCTGGAGCAGCAACAAGAGCACCTCCAGCTGCTGTTTGGAGGGTCTGTAAGTGCTCTCAACTGCTGATAAGCAGCAGCCACCAAGGGAGAATGGCTGTAGCGAGCAACAACTCAGTCCAAGGAGCAGTACAAATGGGAAGGTTTGGGGCCCTTCGTCTTAACGAAATAGAGAGAAAAGAGAGAAGCTTTTGAGAGAAAGAGATGGGAAAGGAGATGGGCTTGGATTCTATAAACAAGGAAAGGAAATGGGCTCTTGTGTTGAAAAATGGAGGGTACTTGGAGGCCATGTGTTTGCTTGAAAATGTGACATTTGTCACGTATATATATATGTGTGTATATATATATATTAATATCACTTCTCTCTTATCCGGAATATTAAAGTCATCGGTATTTCCACCTTAAATCTCCGATTGAGATGTACAATGGCTCGTTTTGACCGTTTATGAATGATGATCATACGATATAAATTTCATACTTTTTTGATCCAAGACGGATTCAGAAATTGACGAAATGCGGTCTTGATTTATGACTAATTTTTTGTTATTTAAATTATCAAACAACCTTCGATCGACGAATAGTCAATTTCGTTGTTCTTATTTTGTTGAATCAGATTTTTTGATGGTCTTGGTTTGTTTTGCGATTTGGGTTGTGTCGGCTTTTTGCGATGTCACACATTACGATGCGATGAACTTCTGATCGATTCTGAACCAGATTCGATCTGCAGCATATCAATATGAATTTATTCAGGATTAATTGAATATTATCTGAATTTGTAGACTCTTAATCGGGTTAGATTCGGGTTATTCGGATCCAGATGTCACAAAATACTACACTTCTTTGTATCGATATTTAATTTACTTCATAAATATATATATATATATATATATATTCATATATCCATATTTACAATGTCTTTATATATTCTCTTACATGTTGGGAACTTGGGATGTCTACTCGCTCCTCATCTTTTGTCATTGTAACTGGTGCTTTGGTAGTTAGAGTTGGGCATGTTGTTCATATCGGTAGTTATGTTGGCTATTTACTCAATGACATCTTGGTGCTCCGATATGCAGATGTTATTTTATTTTTCAATAAGGGAGGTTTTCTGGAGCCTATAAGGATGTCCATAGTGCTGGATTTCTTTAGGGAGTTAGGGATTTCCATTAACATGTCGAAGTCAATGTTTGTCCCCTTTGTTATTTCAATGGCTAAGATTGTTGATTGTGGTTGACTACACACCTCGTTGGGGTATGCCTTTGTCCTATGTTGGTTTTTCTTTTATGTGTAGTTATCTCAGGAAAGCTGAGTTGCTACTCTGGTGGAGAAGCTTGAGTATAAGCTGTCGAGTTGGGATTTCTCATGCCTTTCATGTGGTGGATATTTGTAATTCTGAAGTCCATCTTTTCTGCTATCTTTATCTCTATGAGGCTTCTACTTGATGTTGTCCGACATCATCTTGAGTCCATGGCCTCAAATTTCAATGAAACTCAGTCGAATTTCTGTCGAATATCGATATCCAGTTGAAATCGAAATTCGACCGAAATGATCGAAATGTGGGGGTCCTAGTACACAAAATGACCGAAATGACCGAAATTCCGGTTGAAATTCCACCGAAATTCCATCGATATTATGTTTTGATTGATATCGAAATGGTGATCGAAACCGACATTTAGGGCCTTGCTTGAGTCTATTATAAGGATAATCTGCGGGAGCACCTTAGATGGTTCAAGTCATGGTGTCCCACCCATGGATTGGGATTCTAGTGGGCTTCCTAGGGAGGATGGTGGGCTAGGGATTATGAGATTTAAGGAGATGAATTTGGCCCTCCTAGCAAAATCGGTCATTGGGCTTTGGGGTACCAATGATGACCTACTTTATATACTGGTTAAAGCATTTATGGAACCCTACGTAGTCTCGTCCCATGATAGGATGAGCATGTTCTTGGTGATTTCTATTTATTCAAGTATTGGACAAAATATTGGCATGGTGATGTTCCCTTGTATACACACTTTCCACAACTTTTCGCTCCGGATTTAGATTATGATCTACTTGTTTTTAGGCTTGGTTTGGCGAGGCATATGGCTTCCAACTTTCCACTTAACCTTCTTCGAGCAAAGGTTTAGGGAGTTCTTATTGATGGGGAAAGATTTGGTGAGGTGGATTGCCCCTCATCATTCATGGTGCCTTTTCAGTGAGTAACGACTATAAGGCTCTCTCCACATCACCCATTTTTGATTTGTGGTGACCTTTATCAAGTTAACTTGTTGATTTGGTCTTTTAAGGTGGCTCTGATAGTGAAGATTGTTTTGTGGTTGTTGAGACATGGACATGTGATGATGGAAATCCATAGGGCATGGTTCTATCTTGATGCATGTATAGACTGCTCCTAGTGCAAGTCGAGCCCTAAGAAAATTGGAGCGCTATTTTCTCTCATGTGATCATACTAGGAATATTTGAGGGCCACTCTATCTAGTAGATTAACACCATCATCGAAGTTGTTCTGAAGTTCTCTTCCGTTGTCACAATTTGGGCTAATTGAGGAGCGTCCGAAGCCTATTACTTGCTCATGGGCTATGTGGTTGGCACAATGATACGTAATTGGATCATTTTTTATGGGAGAATATATATGGAGAATGTAGCCTATTATGCCAAGGATCTTATCGAGTCTTGGATTATGTAATTTGTAATTTTGGTCATGTTAATAGGTTAACATAATGGGGGCATGCATGGATCTTGGTGCACACCCTCTCTTTACCTTAAAAAAATCCTTATTTCTAGAGTTGATGTTTTTCAGAAAACCTAATTTTCCATAATTCAATTCCTAAAATTATTTCTCACTTAAACCCAAACTTCCCAAAATTTGGGTGAATCATAGTAAGTGTTTTTATGTCAATTTTAGAAAATGTATCTAAATTCAATAAAAATCGATTAACCACAATTTTCATAATAAGCATGCGAATGTTCTTCTTAAAAACACAATTAGTTAAAATCCATTTTGATTTTACTTGACTACTCAACACAAATGAATGATTTCATGACCTATTGCGTTAATCATCACGTATAATCTGGTCTATTTCTATTTGTATTCAATTTTGATGGTTAATAGCTTTCAACGTGGTTAAATCCCATTTTATGAGTCAAAGATATAGAACATTATAAAGATTGCGAGGAACACAGAGGGCATATGAAGAATGAAAATTTATTGAATATTTTGACAGAGTTTTCCCTTATAAAAGTAGTATTTTAAATGAATTTTGGCCGACATATTAGTATATAAATGAAGAATAATTCGAAAAGATATATATATATATATTTATAGAGAGAGAGAGAGAGATCCAAAAATGGGGGAAACACGCTATGGTTCGTGCTCCAAATATATTAATGGAGGGGCTTCAGAAAAACTTACAAAAGCTATGACTTGAGATTCCTGGCATGTGAAATTACATTACTCACATTAAACGTTGAGAGGCAAACATCACACCATTTCTAGCAAGCCACAACACCCACATAACTGCTAGTGGTACAAGGAGCTCATCTCTGGGTCTGCTTTGCTACATGTAAAGACTCCCTGAACGTATCTAAGCTATGTAGATTTAGCTAACACAAACCAAGCTCAAGCCAAACATGGGAAGATAATTATCCCACAATGGAAAAAGAGATGATCCACCATCTCGATCTCCAAATCATACATGGGCTCATAAATTGGATACACCTACAAAAAGCCTTGCACATCGGTCTCTTGTCATGGTGGGCTTTTGTCTCAATAGCCGAAAAAATGCTAACTTTGCTTGGAAGCTTTAGACACAAGATTAAATTGCAATCTTGGATTAGAACGTCCAATTCTGGGGGAGATGATCTATCCATCACTCTATAAGCACATCTGAACAAGAACATGTTGTCTTTCCATACCCAATGGTCTCTACTTCCACCTCATCATTTATGTAACTCAGAGTCCAGAAGACGGAGGAAGTATTCTAAGTTTTGATTTGGAAACTCAACCCAAAACAAGGGCCTCCAACTCTTGTTGATCTAGCAATCTTCAACCCTTGCCTCTCGATCTGTTGCGAAGCAAATTGCCGTAGGAAACATGATGCGAATGAGCCATTACCCGTCCAGTTATCTGACTGAAAAACGAAGAGAAACTGTTGCCAAGAATCATGTGAAAAAAATGATAAAATCGCAACATTACCGATTTGATTCCTTTCTAAAAGATCGATGGAAAGAACGATGTATGGTTGGAAAGGCTGCGCCTGGATGCCATAGGTACGACGAATACGTCTGCAAATAGATCTTTGTCTTTTCTCCAAATCCTTCTAACCCACTTTTGAAGAAAAGCCTCATTCATTATCTCTAGACGAGAGATCCCGAGCCCACCTGTCATCTTTGGAAGCGTAATTATTTCCCAATATGTGAGATGTACTCCTTACCTCTCTTGGCTCGACCTGCTCCAGGGAAATCTCTGCATGATCGTCTCCAGCTGACGACAAATCTCAGTGGAAGGAGGTGTGGAGACATGAAGAACATAGGAATTGTCGAGAAACCAACCTTTATAAGCACCAACATCGCCCCACCCCCCACGTGCGATAAAGTTGCCGCCCTCCATCCTGTCAACTTCGTCTCCAACTTCTCAATGATAGACAACCATTCCAAGCCTATCACTGGTCAAAGGTAGAACTAGGGAACGGATTTTGAGTGCCCAATTCTTCATTACATGCATGAGCCTCCATTTCTGTGAAGCCAAATGGGGTAGCTGTAGATTTACTATGATTGTGAACATGCCCAAGCTCTCCAAAGATCTCGAGTGTTGTAGCCATTACTCTAGCTTCCTCTCTACCGCCTTTAATAAAAAAGATTGTGTTATATGTGTACTGTAAAAGAGGGATACATATATCATCAAGTGAAAAACTTGTAGTGACCCCATGTTGCATCACCTGGTCGACCATACATGATAATACACCATCGATGATAACAAAAAGCATAAGGGCTTGGGGTCAGCCATATCTCATGCCCCGTTATGCCTGAAAGAACCCGCCCTTAGGCCAACTATTCACTAGCATCGAGTAAGACGCTACGGTCACGCAACCCTTCATCCAGGATTCTGGAAACCCCGTTTCGCCAATGCCTCCAAAAGAAACCACCAACCGACCATATTATAGGCTTTGGAAAAATCCATTTCCATAGAATGCCTTTCACACGATGTCTCTTCCAATTAGCTATGATCTTTGTGGCTATTATCAAGCTATCACTTATCTGTCTTCCTAGTATAAAAAATGACTTATAGAGGCGAGATAATGTAATCCGTAACCTTGTTCACAAGAACCTTTGCTACCACCAAGTGTAATGCATTAGATAGGGCAATCGAGTGGAAGTTCTCAACCCTCTCAGATGCCTCCTTTTTTGGAGGAGGAAGATGAGGGCCCTGATGGTCCTTTCAAACCTAGCATTACCTCTTGCAAACTCTTCAACTTCCACAACTTCCGTAACTACCAACATCCAAAATTCTCCAAAGAAGAAAACACAGAATCCATCAGGTCTAGGTGCACCATCTGCATTTAGGCTCTAGACTGTGGCTTTAACCTCCTCCATCGTAAAACTAAGCACCGGATGATTTGTAATGTTGTTCATAGAGATGTACCACCCCCAAGCTAGACCATCTCCACGATCTATTTGCAAAGCACCGCGAAAATCAAGGAAGTGATTTGCGGTCGCCCGCCCTATTTCCTGAATCCTGATCACCCTCCACCTTTTTGTCCATTCATCACTATAGGCCGAATATGATTGTGACATCACAATTTCCTCATTTTTTGGCTTAAAAAAGATTGTGATGTCGTCTCCCGCTGGCTACCTTGTGGAAGTATGCTGTATTAGCATCTCCTTGTTTCAATGAAGTATTCCATGATTGCCTCTTCCATTTAGTAGTTCATTTTTTTATCTTCAGCTGCAAGTATTTTTTGTGGCGATGCTCTCTCTCCCTCTCTGCTCACCCTCGACAAGATCTTAACATCCTCTATCCCATTCAGTCTAAAGAGCCCTGATTCTGCCTTCACCTGACACGCCTTTCTAGCCTCTCTAATATCTTTCTTGTACATACAGAGCCTGATACATAGATAAGTCAACTTCTGGGCCATGCACAAGACCGTAAAGCCTGAACATTCTGTGGAGGACTAATGATTAGAGATGATCGTGTCTTTGAAATTCTCCTCATGGAGCCAGGTACGATCAAATCTGAAGAAGCCCTAAGGTACCATGTCATCACCGGAGTTCCATACTAAGGGAGTATGGTCGAATATGGAATGCCGTCTAGACGAAGAGGCCGAAAGAGGAAAAGCTTCAAGGAGTTCTGTTGAAGCCAAGAACCGATCAATACGCAATCGAGAACCATAGTTCCTCCAGGTAAGGTTCAAAATATCGATATCAATATCATATCAATCCACCCGAAAAAGGATATATATGGGATTTATCATGATATATCAACAATATTGTTGGAAATATCAGAAATGACTAAAAAAGCTATTTTTCGCAAATAAAGATCTTCCTAGTTCTTAAAATAATAAATGACATAGAAACACACATTTGCATGCAAGAATGAGTTGTATTCACCACACCAATACCCATTATATCACACACATCACTGCTATTAGAAAGGAACAATGAAATTCAAATAATAACAACTTAAGGACATCAATGAGTTGTATTTAACACATTTACTTTAAATCAAATCACATATTTTATATAAAAAATGCCGAGCTATATCGGAATCTATTGAGCATTGTAACATATATATATGCAGACATTTCTTGATCAGTTCTAGAGTTGTGTTCATCTCTATCGCTAAAACCTAAAAGGGGGTAAAGCTCCCCAAGTTGAAGAATTGTCTTATGCACCCCCTTGTCACACCATACCATACCGTAGCAGATGGGAGAGCTAGGATTTGGGGTAGAGATGAAGATTTATGCTGCAAGCTTATACAGAGAATTTATGGTATTTATATATGTGACCATCTATCGCTTTTCCCTTTCTCCTGCGCCTCAACTTTTTGGAAGGGCATTAGTTCTTTGATGTCGTAGTTCACAGAATTTTTCCGCCCGAACCTTGGGGTTGGGTGTTATTTTAAGTTCTGAACAAACAACTGGACGGATAGTGGTCTACTAGCATCTCGACTTCCTTATCCTTTTGTTTTGGCTGCTGACAGAAAGGCTCAGGTAGTTGATTGTTGGGACAATATAGTTGGATGCCTTCTTTCGTGACCAACCTCTTTGATCAACATATGAACTTATGGATCTCCTTGACTTTTCTCGTTCCCTAGATGGTCCAACAATCGAAAGAGATTACTGGATTTGGAGGGAAGGTGACTATTCAGTTCGACGAGCTTACAAAGTAGTAGACACAACTCCATTACCTTCGCCCGAATGGCTTATTCATGATTGCAACTTTATTTGGGTTCTAAAAGTTCCAGTGCGCATTAATGTATTCATATGGCTCTTACAAAGGGACGTAATACTGGCTAAAGATCGATTTGCTCCAAATTCTTATATGGCAGGAACTAAAGCTCGATTGGGTGGTTACGACCAATAGCGAGGTTTTATGGGAATCAATCTATAATGCGAAGCAATGCTCTCTCAATGAGCTTTTTCTCCCTTTGTTGTTAGAGATTACCGTATATTGTTGTTGCTTTATTTACCTCTATTTCCTTATGCACTGTTTCTCTATGTATCACTGTTTCCTTATGTACTGTTTCCCTATGTAACCCCACAGGGGTATTTGTGTAACTGGCGGTCAGAATCGAAAGTCGATTTGCCCTCCACCGGTGCATTCAAGGGTCCTGCGCCAATAGTGAAGATGGACGGGTCTAACTATGAGCTACGGGCTATGCAGTTCATGAGCCTCATGAAATCAAATGGTAAGAAACACATTCTTACCGAGGATGAGCCTGCAGAGAAGACAGGGATCTATGCCTCATGGGAGGCCGATGACGCTTACGCAAAAGTCTGGTTGTCTGGTACGTTGACGATGGAGATAGCTAACGATGTCCTCCATCAGCCCACTGCTAAGGCAATGTGGGACATTCTTGCTGCTACGTACTCGCAGGTGCGAAATGAGACAAAGATGTTGCAGCTTCAACATGACATCTTTACGATGAAGCAGGCCGGCAGACCTCTCCATTCTCTATACACCTCCCTGAGAGGGATGTTCGAGAAGCTATACAGTACCATTCCTCTGACTGCTACTCCGGAGCAGCAGAAGGCGTTTCGGAACGCCACCATGGTGGGAGTTCTACTTGCGTCTCTCGATCCTGAGTATGATGCTGCACGGTCACAGATTCTAGCAGATGCAGTAATTCCTCCAGTGGAGGATGTCTACAGAAGGCTCAGTCGTATTCCAGTTTCCTCCAGCTCTTCTACTCCACCCCCATCTGCGATGGCAGCTTCGCGTGGGAGAGGTGGACCGCCTTCAGGGCGTGGTCGTGGACGTGGCCGTGGACCTCAAGGTAGAGGAGGTCGCTTCAGTCAGATGTGCTCGTATTGTCACAGAACTGGACACTCGGAGGAGACATGCTACTCAAAGCATGGGTTCCCAGCATCGGCACGGGTTACAGAGCATTCACAGTCTCCATTACCGCCTCCTGCAGATCATAGATTTGACGAACTTGTGGCCCGTCTCCGCGATATTATGCCACATTCCTTTGGTGATTAATCGGGTGGCTATTCAGATATTGCAGCCACAGCCTCTGCCAGTTCATCTGCCGCAACCAGTTCCTCAGGTAGATCATCACCACTCATACCTTCTCATGATATATCTGACTGGGTTATCGATTCCGGAGCCACACATCATCTTTGTCGAGATAGAGGAAGGTTACAGGCCTACAGGGATATTCCTCCCGGTCGCTCAGTACAGATAGCAGATGGATCTTACTCACCCCTTGTTGGCCAGGGGAATGTTTTCTTATCCTCCACCATGCAACTGCAGAATGTTTTACATGCCCCTGAGCTCTCACTGAATTTGCTGTCTATTAGTCAGATTACAAAGGATTTGAATTGTCGTGCTATATTTGACCCGTCTTCTCTCATTTTTCAGGATATACTCACGGGCAAGGTGATTGGCTGTGGCTCTGAGCAGAACGGTTTATATTGGCTGGTTCGGGAATCCTATGCTGGCGTCTCCTCTCACTCCACTGGACCAGTCTCACCTTACATTTGGCATCTTCGTTTTGGTCACCTTCCGCTCCAGAAAATGCGCCATCTTCTGCCCCAGATCTCTCCAAGTTCATCGTTTCGCTGTGAAACATGTCAGTTGGGAAAACATCATAGGTCGAGCTTTCCAGGTCGTCAGAGTCGGAGCAGTAGCTCCCCTTTTGAGTTGTTACATATAGATATATGGGGTCCGAGTCGTGTTCCCGATCACCAGGGACACAGATTTTATCTTGTGGTGGTAGATGATTTTTCTCGTGTCTCTTGGGTATTTCTTTTGAAGAATAAATCTGAAGCAGGAGATGTTATCAAAAATTTGATTAATGAAGTGCAGAATGTTTTCTTTGCGTCAGTCAAATATATTCGGACTGATAATGCCCTGGAATTTTGTACACGTTCTCTTTCTCAATTTTTGTCATTGAAGGGTATTATTCATCAAACAACCTGCGCATATACATCCCAACAAAATGGTGTGGCGGAAAGAAAGCATCGCCATCTCTTGGATATTACTCGTACTCTGTTGATTCAAAGTTGTGCTCCTATCTCTTTCTGGGGGGATGCTGTCCTTACTGCATGCTATCTAGTCAATAGAATGCCGTCCTCTGTCCTTGGAGAGAAGATACCCATCTCTCTTATTTTTCCAGACAAGGAGCTATTCTCACTACCACCACGTGTCTTTGGTGCTGTGGCGTTTGTCCATCGTCTATCCTCTGGACTTGACAAGCTCTCTCCAAGAGCAGTCAAGTGCGTCTTTGTTGGTTATTCCAGAACCCAGAAAGGATACCGGTGTTATGATCCTACAACCAACAGATACTTTGTTAGTGTGGATGTCACTTTCTTCGAGTCGGTTATGTATTTCTCGCCAGCTGGGGACAGAATGGCACCATCCACCAACGCTGATGATATTTATGTTCCACCACCACCTGCTTGTATTTCACCTGAGTCGTCTCCTGTGTTAGTTCCTATGCCAGCACCACCGCCACCACCACCTCCACCTCCACCCATTTCACAGCGAATCATATCACCGTTTCCTAACCACTATACGCGTCGGTCAGGTCCTGCTCAGACAACAGATCAGCCAATCACTACGCCTCAGGTATGTTCAGATGATGTTACTACTGACGGGTCAGGTTCGGTACATATGCAGGATGACTCATTACAGGTGGACCCAGATGATGATCTTGATGTTCCGATTGCTATTCGGAAACAGAGATGACAGTGTGCATCCTGTTCATTTGCTTCACAGGTTTCCTTCCACCGCCTCACAGGTGATTTTCAGAAGTTTGCCACAGCATTGTCTTCCGTGGTCATACCACGGACATACCAGGAAGCCTTGAAGAGTGAGTGCTGGAGATTAGCTATGGAAGAAGAAATGAGGGCCTTGCAGTCCCGTGGTACATGGTTTTTGGTCCCTGCACCTCCTGATGCATCCGTTGTCAGCTGCAAATGGGTCTACATAGTCAAATATCATGCAGATGGCACGTTGGACAGGTACAAAGCACGTTTGGTCGCCCGTGGATTTACACAAACATATGGCGTGGATTACATGGATACATTCTCTCTAGTGGCGAGACACTCGACTCTCCGTATTCTACTATCTGTTGCAGTGGCTCGTGATTGGAGCATTTCTCAGCTCGACGTCAAGAATGCCTTTCTGTACGAGGATTTACAGGAGGAAGTCTACATGCAGCTGCCACTCGGGTTTACTGCTAAGGGGGAGAAGCATATGGTATGTAGACTTCACAAGGCGATATATGGCCTCAAACAGAGTCCAAGAGCATGGTTCCAGAAGTTGTCCGATCTATTTGAGCACCAGGGATTTAAGAGGTCCAATGCTGATCATTCGTTGTTTGTCCAGAAGTCCTCGACAGGTACGGTTGTCATAATGGTCTATGTGGATGACATTCTTGTTACAGGAGACGACGCTCAGGGCATAGCGAGGGCGAAGGCATTCCTAGGTCGTCAGTTTGTTACAAAGGACCTTGGAACCCTAAGATATTTTTTGGGGTTAGAATTTGCAAGGAATGCACATGGTTTGGTGATGACACAACGGAAGTACATTACAGACTTCTTGGTTGAGACTGGTATGGATGGGTGCAAACCATCAAGCATCCCCATGGACCCCAGCATGAAGTTGTATGATGGTGATACTGATGAAGTAGATAAGAGGAGATATAGAGAGATGGTGGGAAAACTCCTCTACATTACCATAACCCGTCCAGACATTGCATTTGCAGTGAGCAGGGTGAGTCAGTTTGTGGAGCAGCCAAGACAGATCCACATGGATGCTATACACATGATACTGAGATATCTGAAGACTTCTCTAGGGTTAGGGCTGCTATTCAGAAAGGGCACAGACTTATCCATCTTAGCGTGTGCAGATGCAGATTATGCAGGATGCCCTAAGGATAGAAAATCAACCTCAGGGTTTGCAGTTTTTGTTGGAGGCTCTCTGGTTTCTTGGAAAAGCAAGAAACAAACCGTGATGGCAAGGTCCAGTGCGGAATCCGAATACAGGGCAATGGCTCAAGCCAATACGGAAATGATGTGGGTTTGCTCCGTATTAGAAGATCTACATGTAGCTGTACCTCTACCTATGAAGCTTCAGTGTGACAATCAGGCTACATTGTTCATTGCCAACAATCCAGCTTTTCATGAGAGGACCAAGCATATTGAGGTTGACTGCCATTATACCAGGGACCTGATTCAGAGAGGATTGATATCCACTGCACATGTTAGCTCAGGAGATCAAACTGCCCATGTTTTCACCAAGCCACTGCTCAGAGGACCCTTTTAGAGATGTTCATACAAGCTGAGCATGATCGACATCTATGCTCCACCTTGAGGGGGAGTGTAGAGATAGTTTCTAGAATTAATAATGGTTTATGTATCTTTCTTGCTATTTTCTTCTTTTATGTAGACGTCTCTGTAATTTACCCTTAAGGCCTCTCCCTATATAAGAGAGCCTAGGGTTTTTCTATGAAATATATCGAAGACTCCTTTCTTCTAACAACACATATTCCCAGAAAACAACCAAGTCTCGTCTCTCTGATATATACACAAGAATCTGGTCTACTAAGCTAGAAGAGGCCAGTCTAACTGAATACTACCGGGCACTTACAAGCTTGTTTGAGGAACTTCTAATCTTTCAACCTGCATGCTGTGATTAACAAATAAGCGAACGTACGGAGTGGCAGGTCTACAGGTTTCTCTCGGGACTTCACCCGAAGTACAAAATTGCAAAAGATCAATTTCTTATGGCAGATAATTTGCCTACGATCGAAACCATATTCGGTCGACTACAGGAACTGGAAGCTCCGGTTCAAAATTCTCTGGTTCATTCTTCCACAGAGACAACAACCCACTATTCATCTGGGCAAAGAGGATGACATTCCTATCCTAGAGGCCGAGGTCGTGGCCGCGGACGTGACCTTGGACAAGGTCGTGGTCGTGAGTCCTCTACCGGTCGTTATCCTGCATGCATACACTGTTGTCGCATGAATCATCCGTCTGAACGTTGCTGGGCAACATTTGGCAGGCAACCAAGTGTTCATAACACTTATGACGATGAATCACATGATACGAACTATGATACAACTACTCAGAGTACAGATGGACAACATACTCCATTCACTGCTTCTGAATATACTCGTCCGCAACAACTTCTAAATGATTCTGCTCCCTCAACAAAAGATACGACCGCATCTGCTGCTACTGCTAGCCTTGCCACTACATCAGGTACAGTAGCAAACTCAGTTTCTGTTACCAAACATGCATGGATTATTGATTCGGGAGCTTCCACTCATCTAACGGGAGATGTAAGTCTACTCACCTCATCTCAACCCTCTACCTCTATAAAGAGCGTTCGTGTTGCCAATGGAGATCATTCTCCCGTTACTGCTATTGGAACTATTGAATTCTCTCCTACAAACTTCGACTGACAGATGTGCATTGTGCTCCTGCTTTCCTGCTCAGTCTTTTATCTGTTCAGAAGCTATGTCGTGAGCTACATTGTCGTGTTATTTTTGATGAATTCTGCTGCTATTTTCAGGACATCCGGACGAGGCAGATTTTTGGTGGGGGACATGAGAGGAATGACCTATATTACCTCAACAACCCTACCACTTCCAACTTTGTTGGCGCTACCTCCATCACTGAAGATCCCCTTCTATGGCATCTTCATCTGGGACATCCTTCTGCCAAAGCTCTCTCTATGATGTTCCCTGAACTGTCTACGCTAAAACCTTTTGAGTGTGAAGCATGTCAGTTCGGAAAACATCATAGAGTTTCCTTTCCTGCTAGAACTGAGCCTCGTCGCACTACTCCTTTCTTCCTAATTCATTGTGATATTTGGGGACCTTGTCCGGTCAAAACCTTTAGTGGTCATAAGGATTTTGCTGTTTTTGTGGATGACTACAGTCGCTTATCTTGGGTATTCTTGTTAAAGAACGTTCCGAAATTAATATCGTTGTCAAGAACTTCTTTCATTATGTCAAAAATTTCTTCTCTACTACCATTAAAATCTTTCGTTATGCTCTGGAATTTACTCAGAATGACTTGATAAGCTTTTTTGCCTCCCAGGGAACCATACATCAAACATCTTGCCCATATACATCCCAACAAAATGGGATTGCTGAAAGAAAACTGAGACACCTTCTTGATATTGCTCGATCCTTACTCACCCATATGAATGTTCCCAAGATATATTGGGGCAATGCTATCCTTACTGCTGTTCATTTTATAAACAGGGTCCCCTCTGCTTCTCTACATGGCTCCACTCCCTTCAACTTACTATATCCCAACGAGAAACCTTTCCCTCTGCGCTTACGAATTTTTGGATGCACAATCTTTGTCCATAATTTCCATACCACGGACAAGTTATCTGCTCGTGCTATCAAATGTGTTTTTCTAGGGTATTCTCAAACTCAAAAAGGATACATATGTTACGATCCTACAGGACATTGTTATTACGTTTCTCTTGATGTCACCTTCTTTGAACAAAACAGCTTCTTTACTCAGACAATGTATGATATTCCCCTAAAATCCCCCCCTCCACCAATTGTGTATAAAAGAAGAACCGTGTCTAATCCTGTTCAGGTTCCTTTACCTATTCCACTGTTGTAGGACACTACACCATCCTCGAATGCTCCCACCAATGCTACCCCGGATAGTCCTCAGGAGTTACCGATCGCACTACGAAGAACAAAGAGGCAATGTACACTTCACCCAATATCTCATTTCACCTCTACTAATGGGTTATCTTGCTCTGATAAAAGATATGTAGATGCCATAATGGCTATTTCTGTTCCCAAAGATCATCATAGTGCATTACAAGATGAAGGATGGAGAATGGCAATGAATGAAGAAATGGAAGCATTACAGTCTCGAAAAACATGGGACCTTATCAATTGCCCTCCTGGATGTAAACCAGTTGCATGTCGCTGGATCTTCACTACAAAGCAGTCCCCTGACGGTTCTATTGATCGTTTAAAAGCAAGACTTGTAGCAAAGGGCTTTACTCAAACATACGGGGTAGACTACTTCGAAACATTCTCCCCTGTGGCTAGAATGGGATCCATACGAACTATCATCTCTGTGGAAGTGAACAAATGGTGACCTATGTTTCAGTTAGATGTCAAGAATGCGTTTCTATATGGAGAGCTTGACAAAGAAGTCTACATGATACAACCCCAAGGTTACGAAGTCGAGGGGGAGTATGTATGCCGACTTCACAAAGCTATCTATGGACTAAAGCAGAGTCCAAGAGCTTGGTTTGATAGACTGAGTACAGAGACTGGCAACATGGGTTTCCAGAGGACTATATCTGACTATTTGGTTTTTGTCAGGAGGCGACAAACTGGTGTTGTAATTCTCGCTGTATATGTAGATGATATGATTATTACTGGAGATGATGATCAAGGGATACTAGAAACCAAGGCTTTCTTGCAAAAAGTATTCGTCACCAAGGATCTTGGACAACTTCGCTATTTTCTAGGATAGAAGCTCTACGTACTAAGAAAGGCTTACATATGTCACAGAGGAAATACTGCCTTGACATACTAACTTAGGCAGGACTACTTGGGTGCAAACCCTCAGGAATTCCAGTAGAGCCTAGAAAACATTCTGCATCCAATGATCCTCTCTTTGAAGACACTACACGATATAGGAGCCTGGTTGGCAAATTTCTATATCTTACAGTTACTAGACCTGATATATCTTATGTTATAAACAGAGCCGGCCAATATACGGAGAAACCATGCTACAACCATTGGCAAGATGTACTTCTAATCCTTCGCTACCTAAAAGACTCGCCAGGACGAGGAATCTTCTATGGGGCAAATGGTCATACAAATCTTACTGCATATGCTGACGCCGATTATGCAAGCTCTCCTGAAGACCGTCAATCTACAACTGGATATGCCATGATGGTAGGAGGAAACATGGTTACTTAGAGAAGCAAGAAACAAGCAGTTGTTTCAAGATCTAGTGCTGAAGCTGAATATTGAGCAATGGCTCTGGCTACATGTGAGATCAGATGGCTGCTCACTTTTCTACAAGAACTCAATGCTGCTACATCCACTCCTATTCCCTTGTACTATGACAACAAATCAGCTACCTACATTGCTACCAATCCTGTGTTCCATGAGAGAACAAAATATATTGAGATTAATTGTCACTTTATCAGAGATGCTGTACGAGGAGAGGGAAGATAACCACGCTGCACATTCAAACAGATCTTCAACTTGCTGATATCTTTACCAAGGCAGTAACTAAGAAGCGGCTTTCCTGGATAACTTCCAAGTTATGCACTGTTTCCCTATGTATCACTGTTTCCTTCTTTACTGTTTCCCTATGTAACCCCACATGGGTATTTGTGTAAGTTCTCCTTTAAGCACCCTAGGGTTTAGTCCTATATAAGGACCCCTAGACCTCACAGAATAAACACACAATATTCTTCTCTTGTTTTCTCCACAGCAACTATTTGAAAACAGGAATGCAGAAATGTATCAGATAAAAAGAATAAAGAAATATTGAACACTGGATTTTTACGTGGAACCCTACTCCCTAAGGAGCGGGATGAAACCACGGGAAAATGCCTCAAAGGGATGATGCATGCATTGTACTTTCTTATCTAAATACAATGGATGTGGGGGTCTATATATAGCCCCCACTGAGTCTTCACATCCCACAGACGATAGATGTGAGACTAAACTTATGGATGGGGTAAATGGATCCTGAAGAGATCCAAATATTCCAACACTCCCCCTAAAGATGGAGCATGTAATGCTCAGCTTGGACAAACAGAAAGAAAACTCAACTCACACTACAAGACACTACATACAATATCAACTCAACGTGTACAACTGTCGGCTGCTGTCGAGGATGTTGCTTCTCATCCCGTGCAGTTGAGGACAAACGGGTTGGAGTGTGAGTCAACTGAATCTCCTCGTCGGAGAGCATGTGCTCTGTACTGCTCCTGTTAGAGTCATTGCAACTGAAGAGTGAGTCTCTACATGGAGAACTTTGGCTTGACATGTGGACAACTGCTCCATCTTTGAAAAGGGTCGAATAATTATTCATACGCATATCTCTGAAGATGAGTCTCTCTCATCGGGACCTCAAAGTTGGTTCTCTCTCATAGGAACCTCGAAAGTATCTTGTACTGGAGTTCACGAACACTGTAGAATGGAGTTTGAAGAAATCTCCTTGTCGGAGAACTGGGTCTCTCTTATTTGGCACATGGAATGATACTCTACTTTGGAGTACATATGGATCACATGAAAACTCTGGCTTATAAAATAAGAATGATGTGGACCACAAAAACATGATGGCATACATGTGCACATCCGAAGAGACCGCATACATGTGCATGTCTGAAACTAAAGACTCCGAACCAATCTGACGTCGAGTCTAAATATCTGACAACTATAGAGTCTGAAATCTTGCTGGCCCGGAGAACTTGACATCTGAATTTGGAATAGACTTTTTTTTTGAAACCGGAAAACGTTTCGGGGGAAGCACATCATGGTGTTCGCCCCAAAATTTATTAAAAAGCAACGAAGAAAAGGAGGAGGAGGAGAAGGAATACAAACAACAAGGATCGAGAGGATCCCAACCCCAAACCAAAAGACTAACATCACACGGCCGAAGCACTACAAGAGGAGCCAGTCAATCAAAAGCATATCCACATGTGCTAAGACATTCTCCTTGTAGAACCTCTGACCTTTGAAAATCTTCGCGTTCCTGGCGAGCCAAAGCGCCCAAATGCACGCGAATGGGCGAAGCAACTCCCTTCTTGGTCGATCCGCATTTGAGCGCAAGGAGTCCCAAAACAAGTCAGCCGAGGAAGCGTTAACCCAAGCCACACCGACGTCCTCCCAGATCGAGGCAGAACACGGACAACAGAAGAAGAGGTGCTGCAGAGTCTCCCCCTCGCCATCACACAGAACACAGACCAGGGAGTCAACCCCCGAGAGAAATCTCGCACATCTATCGCGCGTGAGGATCCTCCCACGCCTCAGAAGCCAAAGGAAGAAGATCACCTTCTCCGGCAACTTTAAGCGCCACAGCCAGCCAAGATCTTTGCAAAGGATGTCCCGGACAGGGGTGTGCTGTTGCGAGAGCAACTTGAATGCCCGTCTCGAAGAGAAGGCGCCGTCGCGCCATACCCAGTGGTCCCTGCCCGTGGATGGCTTCGGCGCCTCCCTAAGTCGCCGCCAAAGGTTCAACAGATCTTCAAAACGCTCGTCAGAAAGATTTCCAGCAAAGGAAGGGAACCAGTCCTCCCCGCTCCAAGCCGAAGCCACCGACGCACCAGAATCCGAAGCCAACGCACAGAGCCGAGGAAAAGAGCTACCGAGGGTGGTATCTCCCGCCCAGGCGTCGCGCCAAAACAGAAAGGAGGTGCCATCCCCCAAAGTCGGCTGGAACAGATGAGAGAAACGCCTAACCGCCGATGCAACCCCTTCCAAAAAGGGGTTCCATAGCGCAGAGAGATAGCGTCCCGCAGCATGTCCACCCCAATCGAAAGAACCTCTCGCAGCATGGAGGGAAAGAACCCGGCGTCGTTACCCCAAAGCTTGTTGACCCATTTAAGCATCAGTGCGTCGTTGACAAGATCCAGCCTCCGAATGCCGAGCCCCCCATCGCACTTCCTTTTCGCCACCTCCTTCCAAGCCACAAGATGAAGGCCCCACGACTCGGGACCCCTCTTCCCCCAAAGAAACCTCCGCGTAAGGCCCTCCAGCCTCGTCTTGATCCCCACCGGCAAAGCCCAGTTTGAGAGAAAATAGATGGGAATAGAGGCCAGGACCGACCTAATAAGCACGAGTCGGCCACCACGGGAAAGCATGGCCGCGCTCCAACCAACAAGCCTTCTCTCTGCCTTGTCCATCACCCCTTTCCAATGCGTCAATCTCGACCTTCTCGCCCCCAGCGGCAGACCCAGATAATCAATTGGGAGAGAAGACGGGGGGCATCCCAGAAGCACGCTGCACGCCGCCGCAGACCGATCATCCCACGCGAAAGGGATCATCTTTGATTTGGATTGGTTAATCCGGAGCCCCGAGAGCTCCGAAAAGATGGACATAGTCACCGCCATCCCTCTGACCTCATCCAAACCCCCCTCGATGAATGCAATGGTGTCGTCCGCATATTGTAGGGTTGGAGTATTATTGAAGTTGCAGTAGAACCCCGAGGATAGGCCACGCGAGATCACCCTATCAGCCATCCTTGGAAGAACATCAGCGGCAATCACGAATAACATGGGTGCCAAGGGGCACCCCTGCCTAACACCCCTCCTGGGCTGAAAGCGACCTCCGACGAAGCGGCCATTAAGCAGGATAGAGAAGGATGTCGTGGTAACACAGCGGCGCATCCAAGAGATCCAGATATTAGGAAAACCACGAGCCCGCAGCACAGACCAGAGGAACCCCCAGTCCAAGGAGTCGTATGCCTTCGCGAAGTCTACCTTCCAAAGAACGCCCCGCTTCCCGCGCCGCACCCAGCTGGCGACCATCTCAGATGCGAGCGCCGTGACATCAGAGATCTGGCGACCAGGGATGAACGCCACCTGCGAGGGATGAATGAGATCATCCAGCACCACCGCAAGTCTTCTCGCCATCACTTTCGCAACAATCAGATATAAAGCATTTGAAATAGCAATTGGACGAAATTCTTCAATGGAATGGGGAGAACAAGATTTAGGGAGACTGGCGACAATTTGGAATAGACTTGTGACTCTATATAATACTCCCCCTTTCTCCCATACCAATCGGAATACATGACATGACTATGTTGGGAGAAGACAATAAAATGGGAAAACATGAAGCCGATCCGCATTTTTTCGGCTTTTCAAATCATTTTTTTACATTTTTTTAAGTCGTTACCTTTTTTTCTTGGCTTTTCCTTCTCACATTTTTTTTGGAAATATACGTATGACTTTTCTTTTGTACGCACCTTTTCTCATTTTTTTTAATTGTGACCCAACTTGGGTCCAAAATACTGTGATGTTTTTTAATTGCTGCAGATTTCCCTTTTTTTAAGAAAAAGGCTCGGCCCATACAGTTTGGTCCTCAAAAAGGGCCCTTTTTTTCTCAGCCCCACTGTCGAACTGCATATCTATTTAGGGTTCCCCTTGGAATCCTTCTTTCCAAAGCCACGCCCAGATGGGGCCCCTTAGTTTCTCGCCGCTGCCCCCGAAGAAGCACGCTTGGGAGTGGAGGTCGGAGGGTCGGTGCCATCGCATGGAGGCACACGAGGCTCGCGCGAGGGAGTAGGGTGCCGCTAGCAGAGGAGATCGAGAAGAGGAGGCCATTGCCTCCGCCTGGAGCAGCCGGAGATGCGGAAGCGGCTCGGCTGGAGGGAGCGCTTTGCCTGCACGGAGGAGTTAGGGAAGTTGCTGGGATTCGCCGATGAGGGCTCCTCCAACAGGAGGAGGAGAGGAGGGCGACCGGAGATGCGCCGCCAAAGGAAAAGGTGACAGAGGTTTTGCCTAGGAGCCAGGAGCCGCACAGTGCTCCGTTACTTGGAGCCTGTGCTGCGGTTGGTTGCGCACGATGCTCCTTCCTGGAAAATGGAGAATATGTCCTCCAAGGTGCCGCCTGTAGGGTTTCCTTGTTGGAGATGGGAAACCACAAGGAGAGGAGGGCGCCGATGTTGCGTGGTGGTGCTGTTTCTTGAAGACAATCGGAGGAGCGCCGTTTTGCCTCCTGGAGATAGGAGAGGCGATGCTCGTTACTAGGCGTGCCTCCTGGAGATGGACTTGGAGATGCTCCCGCAAGGAGCCTCCTCTTCGGCCATGATTCCCGATGGAGAAGATGAATGCGCAGAATGTGCAATCTGCAGCACAACGTAAACCAAGGGTTCAAGAAACTGTGTACGAACATATCACACCATAGACTTAGGATTTCAAGAACCAAACCCTAGAATGATCTTGAGCGAACAACTATAATAATCTTCAAAATAATCTTCAAGATTGTAATTAGGGTTTCAATAGAAACCCTAGAACTGAATCTCAAACAAAAATAAAGAATTTGAAATCCTCGAGAATCGGACACGCTCTGATACCATGTTAGAAAATAGGAATGCGGAAGCGTATCAAATAAAAGAATAAAGAAATATTGAACACATGATTTTTACATGGAACCCTACTCCCTAAGGAGTGGGATGAAACCACGGGAGAATACCTCTAAGGGCTGATGTGTGCATTGCACTTTCTCATCTGAATACAATGGGTGTAGGGGTCTATATATAGCCCCCACTGAGTCTCCACATCCCACAGACGGTAGATGTGGGACTAAACTCATGGATGGGGTAAATGGATCCTGGAGAGATCCATTTACCCATCTACAATATAAGTGGCGAACAACCAAATACGCCAACATCAACAATTTGGGCGTTCGTGTTAGTGAGAAATGGAGTGGTTTTTTCTTTTGACCGATTTTACGTTGAGAATGTAGTTTTTCATGCGAGGACTCTCCTCGAGTTGTGGCTCTTGTAAGGTAACCCGGTACATCTATCTCATAGAGTGTTTCCCGCACTTTTTGGCTTATAAAAAAACAATCAAGGCAACAAACACAGAAGCAAGCATGACAGCAAACAGGGCAAGCAAATAGGGCAGCGAACAGGTTGCAAATGACTATCTTACATGTGATCACCATGGTATGACAAATTGACTCGGTTTGATAACTCAATGTAACACGAGAATACATGGAAGGAGCCATTAAGGATACTCCAAGAGAAACAATATTTGATAGCACAGTTTGAGAGATGCGTATCTTTCTACGTCTAGTCCTAGGGCTAGTTACACATTCAATAATTAGTAAGGAGGCCCTATGACTTTATTTATAAGTTTATAACAAAAGTTTCTTACAGTCCAAGTACAAACATACCACGCACGCACATGAAGGGTTACTGAAACAATTGCAACCATGACACTACAAGTTACAAATAATTCAATTATATTGGAAATAACCTTGTTCTACATAATCCAATGTGACCATTATAATTGCACAGATATTCATCTAGTCTCAATATGAGTGGTAGAGCAAGCCCTATGAAGGTTCATTTTGCGCTTTAAAATGCAAAGAGGTATTCGGCTTTGGAAGCACGTAACCTTTTGATTTAATATTTTTTTGTTATTATCTCTTTTACGCTGTAATCATTCAGCAAATTTCTTTCATGGTAAGTTTGCTTTCTTGCTTAAAAACAAAATGGTTCATTTCGGATTCATGCAAGTTTTGGATGTAATTTAATTGTTTTCTGAGTTCCATTATTTGTTGCTTTCAGATGGAGATGGAGACTCTCAAAGATATGGTCTTAGGCAAACCTGCCCCTTTGGTCAGTACTTTTAGACTGAGCTACTATACAATATTAAATCTTATGAGTCACTCTGAGGGCCAATTTTCTGCTGAGCACGTCATCAAAAATTCTTTTCATCAGTTTCAGTATGAGAAGGTTACACATATTTATCTGTCCTATGTGTTACACATTCTGTTTCACCTAAAATTTTCATGATATTTTCAGTTTCAATTTTAGGCACTGCCAGGTTTCGGAGAGAAGATTACAAAATTGGAGAAAGAATCTGCTTTGCTTGATGCTTCTGAGGTATATTAGTTCGTTATGAAAATTTCAGATATTAGCATTTTCGTAACAACTATCTATGCTCAGGAGCTTTCTGAATATCAGAAGTTGAGAATTAATATAGCTGAAATTGAAAAGAGAATCATGTCTGAGATGTCCAGACCTGAAAGAGTTCTTCAATTTCTTGTTCCTGGTAGACTGGTATGTACTTGTATATTTTTTTTGAGTGTATGTAGTTGTATCTTGCTTCTCAGATGCTGATAATATTGTTTCTCTTGCTTGATTTCCTTCTTTTGCTGTCCAAATGGTATTTACATCTAACAAAACTTTGGGTGACGTTTAGTCTAGCATGCTTTATTTGTCTCTCTCTTGCTGTAATGGGGTGCTTGCTGTTACTGTCTCATTATTTATAATTTATCTTTATTTGTGCAATGTTTTATTGTTCAACATTGACCTTTTATACAACAGTCATCATGTTTGTTATGCTGGTAATTACCCTCCCTTTATGTAATTCCTTAATGACTTCACATGATTGTTTCTTGGAAGATATTATAAATCAATATATATGTTATCTTCATACTATTTCTGCTTGCTGCTGAAATATGACCATATGCAGGTTAGAGTACAAGATGGTGTGGCTGATTGGGGTTGGGGTGTAGTGCTTAATGTGGTGAGGAAGCCTCCTGCTTCATTGGGTATTACACATGTCCTTCCTTCTCCATGTGCCAATGGTAATTACATAGTGGATACATTGTTACACTGCTCCACTGGTTTGAAAGAAAATGGTTCGCGTCCTAAGATGTGTCCTCGTCGTCCTGGAGAGAATGGTGAAATGCATGTTGTACGTGGAAATACACAAGAAATTTCTCTTCCATCTAGCCACTAGTTCTCAGTTGTGCATCATCTTTTATTTTGACCTTTAACCCAACTTCATCAAAATAGGTTCCAGTTCCGCTGCCACTACTTTCGTCTTTCAGCAGTATGAGGATATCGATTCCCTCTGATCTTCGGCCAGCGGAAGCGAGACAAAGTATTCTCCTTGCTATTCAACAACTAGTAGAAAAATTTCCTCGAGGACTTCCAAAGCTGAATCCTGCAAAGGTACTCCTGAAATCCCTCTGTTTCATTATACGATTTAAAATATAATGTTTTTTACGTGTACATTTATGTTTGAGATACTAATAATTGGCGGTAAATTTTTAAATTGCCACACACATATAATGTATAAAGGTATGTTAACATATTGCATATTAGATATGCACAATGTCTTGATTGTATAAAGGTACAATTTATCAATATTCTATTGACTCATAAATAGATGATGATTTATGATTTCTATTGTTTTGAAACTTGAACATTTAGCAGAATGGAACTAGATATTTTGTCAATGATGCTATCGGTGAAGAGTTAGATATCAGAATGTTGCCTGTAGAATCTGCGGTGGGGGTCCCCTGGCTCGTCGGGGGGGACTTCAACGCCACCCTTCTTTTTTCGGACAGGCCTGGGGGAAGGGGGGGCCAGGATCCGGGCTCGCTTGACTTTGCGGATGTTGTGGACTCTTTCGGCTTGGTGGTCATGGATGCGGGTGACACCGCATATACGTGGAGGAGCTCCAACTCTAGGTCACGCCTTGATCGGTTCCTGGCGTCGAACGAGCTGTTGGAGGTCTTTGCTTTGGCATCGGTGGCGGCCAATCCGCGGGGTTGTTCAGATCACAATCCTATTTTGTGGTGCTCGGGGGAGGCACCTTTGCAGAGAGGGATGTTTAGATACGAAAAATGCTGGTTGTTGGAGAGCAATTTCAGGGAGTTGGTGGCGTCACATTGGTTGGGGGTGGCCGTTTCAGGCTTCGCTGCGTCTCGCTTTGTGCAAAAATTATCGTCGCTGCGGGTTCGGCTGTCGACTTTCAAGAGGGAGTCGAGGGCGGCCAGGAGCGCTTCTAGGAGGGACGTGGAGGAGACTATCCGTTTGCTTGACGCGATTGGGGACCACAATGGAACTCACGGTGGAGGAGCTGGCCGACCGCGCTGCGGCTCAGTTGATAGGTGGCTATGGAGGATAAAAAGCGGATGACGGAGTGGAGGCAGCGGTCGAGAAGCGTGTGGCTTCGGGAGAGGGACGCGAATACTTCTTACTTTCACCGTATTGCTAATGGGAGATGCAGGTCTAATGCATTGCACTCCATCACCATTGATGGGCATCGCACGGAGGGGAACAGGGAGATGGGGAGGGCTATTGCGGCCCACTTCAAGAACATGTTTACTTCTTCTATTCCGAGGTTGTGGAGATGGTTGGGCCGTGACACGCGTACGGTGGCGGGCTCGCACGTTGACATGCTCGTTCGTGGTGTCACGTTGGAAGAGCTCAAGGATGCGGTTTGGGAATTAAATGCCGACGCGGCTCCTGGCCCTGATGGGTTCCCAGTGGCGTTCTACCGGGATTTTTGGGATCTACTCGGCCACGAGGTGTTGGAGGTGGCGTCGGAATTCCTGCAGGGGAACGTTGGCTTCGACAGGATCAACCGCGCGTTAATCATTCTTTTGCCCAAGTCCTCGGCGCCGGCTAACATCGACGACTTTCGCCCTATCGGGTCTCCAACGCTATTTATCTTATTATTGCGAAGGTTCTGGCTATTCGCTTGGGCGGTATTCTGGGCAGCGTTATCTCCCCGATGCAATTAGCTTTCATTCCTGGGAGACAGATCTCTGATTGCTTCGCGCTTGTGTCGGAGATCATTGCGGATTGGTAGAGGGACGTAAGTGGGGTCCTTTGGAAGGTTGACTTTAAGAAGGCTTACGACAACCTTGATTGGAGATTTCTCTGGTCGGTGCTTCGGCGGAAGGTCTTCCCGGAGTTGTGGATCTCGTGGATGAGGCGGTGCATCACCACCGCCTCCTTCTCTGTTATGGTGAACGGGTGCCTGGAGGGGGGGTTGATTCAGCCTTGGAGGGGGGTGCGCTAGGGGTGCCCGCTGGCTCCCATGCTCTTTATCGGTGGCTGATGTTTTATCTGATTTTGCGACTCGTGTGGTCGGCGACGGCATTTCGAGGGGATTCTCCAGCCTCCAGGGGGGAGGTGGTGGTGCCTATCCTCCAGTATGCTGATGATACGTTGCTCTTCATTGAGGGGGGGGCTTGATGAGGCGAGAGGGATGACCTCAGCTCTGGAGATCTTCGGCGAGTTATCCGGTTTGTTCAAGAACGATTGCAAATCCAAGTTCGTTCCTTTCGGCCTTGCGGTTTAGAGCAGTGACGCGTTAGCGGTGGCGTTGGGGTCGGCCTGCTCCTCTTTGCCGATGGATTACCTGGGGATGCCCTTGTGCGTGGGGAGGACTTGGCTGAGGGATTGGCTGAGGGTGGTGGAGAAGGTAGAGGCGAGATTGGCTGGAAGTCCGTGAGTCTCTCGAGGAGTAGCCGACTGGTCCTGCTGAAGGCGGTCCTTTCGTCTATTCCAATTTATTTTCTGTCCAACCGGAGGATCCCTAAGGGGATCAGGGCCAAGCTGGAGAAACGGATGAGGGCGTTCTTATGGGGGAAGCAGGGGGGAGGGTCGAGGGGGATCCACTTGGTGGGGTGGGAGGATGTCACTTGCGGAAAGGATCAGGGTGGGCTTGGGGTGAAGTCCCTCAAGGATATGAACGACGCCCTGTTGCTTAAGTGGGCGAGCAGGCTGTGGGGGCCGAGGGAGGATCTGTGCTGTACTGTGGTGCGGAAGATTTATGACGTGGGAGGGGCCTTGCCATCGCAGGTGTCCTGCGTGGCCTCTCCCACCCTTTTTGGAGGGAGGTCGTGGACGTGTTCTTGAGGAATTCCACGCTCTTCAAGCCGGTCCTTGGTGGGGGAGAGTCTTTCTCCTTCTGGACGGATGACTGGGCGGGGTGGGGGGGTGGGGGTGTGTGCTCTCGCTTCCCGCAACTGTTTGCTTTGGCTGGGGATAAGTCGTGCTCGGTGGCGGCTTGATGGAGCGATGGGAATTGGTGCCCCAACTTTGCCGCGAATTTCTCTGATCGGAGGTTGGAGGAGTTCTTGGCTTTGCTCGATGCTGTGAGGGAGGTGGGTCGCCCTCCCGGGGGGGGGGGGCATGACCATTGGTGTTGGTGGGAGGCCCCGTTCTCGGTGAGGAAGGCTTTTGGGGCTATTGCTCGACCGCCGCCGTCGCTGTCGGAGGCTGCCGTCCGGGATTGTGCTTTTATGTGGGCACTCAGGCTGCCAGAGAGGGTTGGCTTTTTCTTGTGGCTACTCCGGAGACAGAGGCTCATGATGAGGGACCGGTGCGCCATTCTTTTAGGTAACATCTCCGATAGGTGCCTGCTTTGCGATGAGGCGATTGAATCAGCGGAGCACCTCTTCTTTGGGTGCTCCAGGGTGTTGCAGGTGTGGCATGGGGCTGGTTTGGATTGGTGCAACACGAGCGATCTCCCGTCTTTCTGGATGTCGCTTCAGGCAAATAAGGGGAGGCCGGTGATTTAATCACCTGGTGGTGGATTGGGCGTTGTAAGGGTGGTGGGTTGGGCGTTGTAAGGGCTTCGTTTTTTCGGAGCGTGGCTGTTGTCATGGCCTCAAATTTCAGCGAAATTCGGTCGAATTTCTTTCGAATATCAATATCCAGTCGAAATCGAAATTCGACTGAAATGATCGAAATGACCGAAATATGGGGGTTCTAGTACAAAAAATGACCGAAATGACCGAAATTTCGGTCGAAATTCCACCAAAATTCTGTTTTGGTCGATACCGAAATGGTGACCGAAACCGACATTTAGGGCCTTGGTTGTTGTCTTTCCCACTTTTTTCTCTTTCTCTTTTTGAATAAATTTTTTGGGGCGTGCACCTTCGAGTGTTTCCCCCTTGTTTCTGGATTTTAAAAAAATGTTGCCTGTAGAATATTTCAACCACTACATGATGAAGTACCCATATCATATGATACGAAGACAATAGATTTGCTATCTAAGATTTTAACCCTCCCTTTTCTATTTAGATTTTTATGGTTGCCCCATATTTTTTTTATAACTATCATATATTCTTGGAAGATTTGGATAAGATTCGTATCAATGAATGATTTAAGATTTCAAAGTGGAATTTGTACTGGGTGAATTGGATTTAGATCTGAAATTTGGTCTTAACCTATGCTAAAAACACTCCAGACCTTTCTTTTCTAGACATAAGATCAATATGAGTTTGGTGAATTTCCACTATCTACTTTTCTATTAACAACTAACTGCATATACAGGAATTCTTTGGTAATAGATGGAAATTTAATTTGGTTTATAAATTAGCGACACGTTAGTTATACTTAGTACAGATCATCTCCTTGTATCCACTTATTATTATTGCACATTACATATAAAATAAAGGGAGGAATTTTTAATAATAAATGGTATAGTTGTTCCTAAATTCTTTGACATGATAAGTACATAACATTTAATAGTATAATGGTACCTAAATCATAAAATTTTATCCATTAATTAACATGGACATGTATAACATTAGGTTGCATGCCACCATAACCGAAATATATATAATAACTTTTCAACTTTAAACTAATCCTAATTATTATTTATTTATTTATTGATTAACAATTTCTATTTAGCTTTGCAGTTTATATTTTCAGAAAATTGTTTCATATATTTTAATCTTTTTAGGAATGATATATAGAGAGAAACTTTAATCTTAAGTTAGATTTAGGTTGAGGGAATACCAATGAGACAAAAGTGGAATATCAATCTCAAAATCAGAGATATTTTTGAAAGAAAAATGCTATCAAGTATTTAGATATTTGGAGCTTGAATCATAAACAAAATTCCATTTTTTTAGCAAAATTTCATGGAGAGCAGCAAAGAGGAGGTTTTGATTTTACCTTGGATCCTCCAAGATTGGAGGGTCAAGCATGCATGCAGGAGGTTGAATTGGAGATTTTAGCAATATCAATTTCTTCCCTGGAAGCAGCAGTGAAGTGGCTGGAGGAGCACCAAAATTGATGGAGAAAAGGGCAATTGCTTCAGCTGAAGCAGAGGGAGGCAAGAACTCCACTTTATTGGAGCTCCAGCAGGAGGGAAAAGGCTCCAGTAGCAGTTGCATGCAGCTGGAAATTTGCTGCAGCAGTAATAGAAGGGCGGGGGGCTTCCAGCACTTGTTATTTGCTTCAGAATTTGATCTTCAATAGCAGCAGCTGTAATCCATGGTGTAGCAGCAGGGCTCCAGCAGATAGCTTGGGCACCACAGGTGGCTGAATGAAGGGAAAACAATCCCCACAGCAGCTGCTGCAGCTTGGTTGCATGAAGATGAAGGGAAAAGATGAACTTCTCGGTTGTAATTTGGTGAGAAAAAAAGTAGAGAAGAATAGAAGGGTTTTGGTGCTTATATAAGTTAGGAGAGAGAGCTTTGTTGGCAAGTGGGGATATATAGAAGCCATGTGGAGGGAGAGATTATTCCAAGTGGAGAGGAATGAAGAAGCCAAATGGATGGCACGGGACAACAGCTAGTGTTGTGTTCTGATTCTGATTTTTTTAAAAATTCATATATATATATATATATTTTAACTTTATCTCCCTTCTCTCTTATTTAGAAAACCGAAGTTGACTGTATACACACCTCGAGTGTCAGATTTTGGTGTACAATAACTCGTTTTGACCGTCTCTGAATGATGATCAAAATGAGTATAATATCCATATACTTCGGATCAAAGATGAATTCTCGAAATTTCCGAGATACGGTCTTAGTTTGTGATTAAATTTTGTGATTTTAAAATATCAAACGACCTTCGATCGACGAACGGTTGATTCTGTTGGTCTTGTTTCATCGAATCGGATTTTATGGTGGTCTCGGTTTGTTTCACGGTTTCCGAATTTGCGCCACAGCTTTTTCGGGCACGTATCACGATGTGATCGATTTCGCCAAAACGACTTTTGATTCACGATCAATTGATCGATTTATGTTATTTAATGCCGATTAATAACTTCATTGAGTTATACGGACTCTAATCAGGTCGTGTTCGGGTTTGTGCAGATCTGAATGTTGCAAATATAAAAACCTCTCTAGTTAAGGTTACTTTGTGTCTTATTTGGATCTTATATGGAAATAAAAACCTCAAAGGGTTTTGAACCCATAAAAACCTCAAAGGGAAAACAAGCCATGTTCTTTCATATATATAATTAAATGTGCTTGTTTTAACCATTACCTGACAGAACTGCGGTATCTTACCCGCATGTCTGCTTCGGTTATCTCATGTTGCCTCTTTGAGTTCATGTCGGTGCCATAGCATATTTATTAAGGGAATCTCTTTGTTGCGAAGCTTTTTCGCAACACTATTGAGTATTTGAACTGGCCTCTCCTTGTATATCAAGTCTGACTCCACGGCAAGATTCTCGTAACCGATGATAAGGCGAGGATCGTGTACATATTTCCTTAGGTTGGATATATGAAAGACATCATGTATGACTGATAGGTGTGGAGGAAGGGTTACTCGATAGACCACCTTACGCATACGCTTAAAAATTTCAAATGGTCCAACATATCGTGGTGTCAACTTGCTATAAACACCAAATCTCTGTACTCCCTTCATGGGAGATACTCGTTGAGACACTCAATCTCCTTCTTGTGTTTTTAGGAGTTTCCATCAATATGAAGGATTAAATTGAATATTGATAAACTACAATTTGAATGGATTAAGAGAAGAGGATCGGATTCTGACGATCTGCATAGCTCTTCTAACAGCTCTGAGTCATCAAAAGCCTTCCCCTGACAAGATCGATCACCAGTCCTCATAGTCCCTTCCCAAAGAGATCTTCATAGTAAAGAGTGTGTTCACCTATCTCATGCTATCTGAGATGTGTGAGACATCCTCACCCATATGGGGCTTCGAATGATGTCAGACCAATACTGGAATAATGAATGTTGTTGTGCGGGAGTTCTACTAATGGCAGGTGGTCCTCCCAGGACCCTTTCCTATCTAGAGCACATGCACGTAGCAAATACTCAAGTGTCTAAATAATGCGTCCGCTCTGTCCGTCGGTCTGTGGATGGCATGCGGAACTCGTCTTCATCTCTGTCTGAAGATCTGACATAAATTAGTGCCAGTATGGAGATGTAAACATCAAGTCTCTGTCAGTCTGTCAGACACTACCTCGCGTGGTATATTATGAAGCCTGATAATGTTCTGCACATACTATCTTGCCATCCTAAATGTGGTCTAGTTCATGTTGACAGGTATGAAATGGGATGACTTGGTCAATCTATCAACAATGACCTGATAGAATTATGGCCATCCGGTGTCTTCGGCAATCCGGTGATAAAATCCATAGAATACTCTCCCACTTTCACTTGGGAATGGGGAGAGACTGCAATAATCCTGGTGGTCTCTTGTACTTAGCCTTGACCATATGATAGGTCAAGCATCTGCTAACAAGATGTGCCACATCTCACATTATCTTGTCCCCACTAGGATGTTGACGCAGATCACATTACATCTTGGTGCTGCCATGATGAATAGATAATCGTGAACGATGTGCCTCATCAAGAATGTTTTTATGTAACTCCTCATCGTTGGGCACAACTGTCCGACCAGCCTTCCATAAAATGAACTTTGTTACTACAAAATCATCAATTTTATCTTTGATGGCACACATGTATTTGTTTCGAATTCAAGGATATGCACTTTATCCTTCTACTATGTAATCCCAAAGACTGCTGAATCGCGTAGGTATGACAGTAGATATGAACGCACTCTTATGAGAATGCTGTTATAAAATATGAAGAATGCGGAAGCAAACATGGAAAAAAGACAAAGAACAAAATAAGAACGCGGGATTTAACGTGGAACCCTACTCCATGAGGAGCAGGATGAAACCACGGGAGAAGCCCCTGAATTGGGCATTTCTTCTATTGTTTTCTCAATGAGTACAGGAGGTCTGGGGCTCCTTATATAGTCTTCCCAGAGCCTCCAACTCCCACCATTGGGCGGTATGGGACTAAACACAGGATGGGGGTAAATGGATCTTCTCCAGGATCCATTTACCCTGCTACAACATAATAGGCGCATACAACTTATACTCCAACACTCCCCCTCAAGCTGGAGCATGCAATGCTCATCTTGGACAAACAGAAAGATACTCAACTCAACGCTACAGGACACTACGGACAATATCAACCCAACGCACACATTGCGGCAGTCGAGGATGTTGCTTCTCATGCCATGCAGGTGAGGAGGACGAACGAGCTGGAGTGTAAGTCAACTGAAGACTCGGAATCTGACCATCGAGTCTGAAACTGTGCCTGAAGTCTCCTCGTCGGAGAACTGGGTCTCTCCCATCTGGCTCAGATTATGGTGCACTGCTCTGGTGTACCTATGATACCACATGAAAACCCTTGCCCTCAATGGCATAGGGAATGGTCCTCTGCTCTGGAGTCCCTATGGCTCACATGAAGACTCTGGCCTGACAACAACAAGAATGATGGGGACCTCTGACAATGATGGCAACATATGCTCTTCTGACAATGACCGCACACTTATGCGTGTCTGAAACTGGACTCGGAAGACAATCGTCGAGTCTGAACAACTGTAGAGTCTGGAATCTGAAAGGTCTGGAGACTGACATCTGAATCTGGAATCTGGATCTGGAACATAAGACCTGTGACTCTACATATATACTCCCCCTTTCTCCCATACTTGTCGGAAAATGAACATCGACAAAGTTGGGAGAAGACAAAGATAAATAGGGGGTACATAAAACCAATAAGCCGTTCACAAATTTATCGGCTTTTCACAAACATTCATCATCCTCCTTTTTTTTGTTTCGAAAACATTTTTTTTATAAGTCGTTTTTTTTGGCTTTTCATCTCTCTCTCTTTTTCCGCGTACGGTTTTTTTTGTACGCACCTTTTCTCATTTTTCTTTCTTTTTTTTGTAAATACTGGAGCTATATTTTTTTCTGCCCATTGGGCCTGCTCTCTCTCAAAGCTTCTTTTTTTTTAACGTTGAGCACGGCCCACTTAGGGCCTAAAGCAGATGCACTCCCCCCTCCCTTTTCTTTTAAATAAACTAACGCCCACTTGGGCTTTACAACCCAACGACTCCCCTTTTATTTTTTTTCAGAAACAATAGAGTGGGCATTTAAATGCCCCCACAGAGGCCCCTTTTTTTTATGCCGCACATCTAGAGTTCGGGAACCCTTTTTTTTCCCGAAAGAAGCCGCCGCCGCCTGACCTGGGAGAACACGGAGCCGCGTGTGCGCGAATGGAGGGGGGTCACCGCGCTGCTGGGAGCGGCTGCTTTGCCGCCTGCTGAGGCGCTGGAGGGCACGGCTGTGCGGCGTCGCCTGCGCCGCTGAGGGAGCCCGAGGAGGCTGAGGGAGAGGAGGACCAGGTTCCGCCTTGGGGAATGGAAATCGCGCCGCCGCCTGGAGCAAGAACGGATGGCGCCACTGCTTGGGTTGGAAGGGATGCGGGCTTGCGTCGCCGAGAGGCGCGCCACTGGAGGCAAGGGTGCCTGGAGGTCTGGAACTGGATGAAGGGACCGCGCCTCTTGGGGAGAAGAGCTAAAAGTTGCGGCTGTCCCTGGAAGATGTACTTTAGGGCTTCTATTGAAGATGCACTGTTGCCGGCAGCGATCTTGCAGTGCGTGACATAGGGTTTCAGAATGAACCCTATGGCTTGAGATGAAGTTGCAATGTCGAACAAGCCGCAAAATCTGAATCTGAAAAAAAAACGCCGCTTGAATGGGCTCCTGTCTGGAGAAGTACAGCGCAAACTTTTGCTAGGGTTTCAGAAAACCCTCAGATCTTTGTCTGGAGATCAATCTGAATGAAGACGAAGATTTCCAGAAAAGAACAACAGATCTTCAATGTAAAAAAAACAACGAATCTCGAACATAAAAAAATCTGAAATCCTCGAGAATCGACCCGCTCTGATACCATGTTATAAAATATGAAGAATGCGGAAGCAAACATGGAAAAAAGACAAAGAACAAAATAAGAACGCGGGATTTAACGTGGAACCCTACTCCATGAGGAGCGGGATGAAACCACGGGAGAAGCCCCTGAATTGGGCGTTTCTTCTATTGTTTTCTCAATGAGTACAGGAGGTCTGGGGCTCCTTATATAGTCTTCCCAGAGCCTCCAACTCCCACCATTGGGCGGTATGGGACTAAACACAGGATGGGGGTAAATGGATCTTCTCCAGGATCCATTTACCCTGCTACAACATAATAGGCGCATACAACTTATACTCCAACAAATGCCAATTAGTCAAAGTTACGGGCATATCTCACATATATAGCTAGTTTGCCGCATGTGCATGAGCTTTCCTACTAAGCGCATCTGCTACCATGTTTCCTTTATCAGAATTGTAAGAGGTCGTGTAATCAAAATCCTTCAGTAGTTTAGATTGCCGGTGTTGTCTCATGTTTGACTCTTTCTGATTATAGATGTACTTCAAACTCTTGTGATCTGTGAAAACCTTCAAATTCCCCTCATAGATATAGTGGCACTAGATCTTGAAAGCGAAGATAATTGCCACCAACTCCAAGTCACCAAGGTTCAGAAAGTCGGTATGCGGTATTCGTTCGGTCAGGCGGTCTGAAGCGAGTAAGCGGGCAGGCGGAAGTATATGCGGAAGTATATGCGGACTATGCGGTTTCTATTATTTAAATTAAAAATAATTAACAATATAACAATAAATTCAAATACTAGATAATTTATATTTAAAATAAACAAAATGTAAGTATTTTAATGTGAAGATTTTCAACCCAAGGTCGAAAGCATTTCCAAAGTTGTCTATTTTGATTTAAAAGTGGATCATAAGAGGTTCATAACATCTATGAATAGTTTCACAAAATATCTATGAATGACATCTCAAAAAAGGTTCATAACAGCTCAAAAGAGGTTCATAGTTCATACAAAAATAATCAAACTCCTAATCTAAATCGTCAAAAACAACAGGAGGAATTTCATCATTGCTGTCAGTGTCTGAATCCGTGATAAAATCTTCTTCCTCCGCCACACTTGGTAATGCATCCATGTTCCTTTGGCTCCTCCTATGCTGCACCAATTCATCTGCTCCACTTGCCTCGGCCACCAAGCTCCAAGTTAGTCCTGAGCCTTGGAACACCTCTTCTTCACCTTCCTCTGGTCCGATCCACTCGTCCACATGTGCCCTATCCTTGGAAATAAATGGGTCTCCTCCTTGTTGCGACTGTCGCTCTTTCAACTTTGAGTTGAATTTCACAAAAACCAAGTCATTCAGTCATTCAATTTTGGTAATCAATAATCATAAATCACAAATGTGGGTGTACCGCTGCGAAAGAGCTCCAATTCCTCTCACATCCAGAAGAAGATGATGTTAGCTTTAATATCTTCAACGCCATTGCCTTCATGTATGGTGTCTCACCACCATATAACGACCACCAATTAGCTACAAGAAAACTTAGGAAGTCAACTTCTTAGTCCTTACATTCTTAAAATGTGTATATAATGTAACTACCTGGATCGAACGCATCCTAGACGGATCTCTGCTTGATTGCTAATGGTTTTCCGAATGGACCATCTCCATTTTTATACAGAACCATTTCTTTTGTTGTGATGACATCTTGAACATCCAAATCAGGGTAAAATATCTCCAAGGAGTACAAAAAACCATCTATGACAAAGCTATCTTCTGAGATGGCTTTATCATCCTTGTAAAAATAATAGGGGTTGAGATAGTAAGCTGCAAGGTGAAGAGAACTATCTAATCTCCCTTTTGACTTGGAATCAATGGCATCTATGTAGGGCTTATATGAATGCTCATTGTCTTTAAAAAGACTCTTTATCTCCTTCGCATCTTCAAGCCCTCCATAAACGAAGCTCAATGATGGTCTCCGATCCCCATCAACAATACGCAAGAGACGGACGAGTGGGGAAAAGACCTTCAAGGTCAAGGAAACTTGGCTCCAAAAAGATGTATTAAGAACAATTGATCCAACCATTTCACCTTTCCTTGTCTTGGACCACTTGCATTGTCTCCATTCATCAGAAGAAAACATCAATCTCAGCTTTTCTTTCTTTTTGAAGACACTTTGTAGCGTGAGAAGACACGTGGCAAATCTTGTTTGCCCTGGTCTGACTATCTCTCCCTTTTGGGTAAAATGCCGCATCAAGCTGAGTGTCTTTGCATGGCTATAGATGAAAATAGTGTGTGTTCTGGCCTTTGCTATGCAATTTTTAACCTTTGGCTCTTTGCCAAATTCTTCAAGTATGAGATCTATGCAGTGAGCAGCGCAAAATGACCAAAATATCTTTGGATATTTGGTCTTGAGGAGCCTCCCAGCTGCCATGTTAGCAGATGCATTATCAGTCACGACTTGCAAAACATTATCTACGCCAACTTCCTTGATGCAATCCTCCACCAAAGCAGATATATATTCAGCGGTATGTGCATCGGCTGATGCGTCCACGGACTTCAGAAAACATGTGCCCAAGCTACTGTTAACGCACAAATTCATGATGCTTCTTCCCCTCATGTCGGTCCATGCATCTGTCATGATGGAACATCCACTTTTTTTCCATGCATCCTTGTGACTTTTCAAAAACTCCTTTGTTTCTTCCACTTCATCTTTTAACAAAGGCTCTGCAATTTCATAATAAGATGGGGACTTGTACCCACTTCCGTATTGGCCAATTGCTTCACACATGCGTATGAAGGAGCTCTTTGTCGCCACGTTGAAAGGAATATCACAGTCATAGAAGAATTTGGCCACATATTTGTTGACACGTGCGCGTTCTTCCTTTGCTAGTGTTTCCTTCATAATAGTTTGGCGCATTGGCATTGCGCCCAAGGACGCAATATCATCATCAGATGATCGTGGTCTTTTTCCAAGACATGTTCCGTCACAAGGTGTTGTGGAAGAGCCTGTAGCTCTAATCGCCACCTCCTCTCTCATTTCTTTCAAGGTGACAGCTTTCTCGTTTTTCTTCTTCACGATTCCCTCAATGTAATCACGTATCTCCTTCTTCACTTCATCGTTAGCCCTTGGACATGCTTTGCAATTCCCCTTGATGTGTCCAAGGTGTTGTTTCATTCGATTAATTCCTCCTTTCAAGACCTTGCCACACAAGCGACATGTCACGGAATTCGAATCGGTCTTCTCCATGAGATAAGCATATTTCCATCCCGGATCGGTAGACCCAGGTGGAGTAAAAAGCACATGTTCCTCAACATGTGTTGGTTCCGAATCCATGATAACTTAAACACATGAAAAAATATTAGAAAACCTATACAAAATAAAAGTTTTTATTAAGATTTTGGATATTTGAGAAAATCTACTAAACAAAGTTGGCTTTAGGATAAAGGTACTTACCCTTCAGAAAAATTTGTCAAATTTGTCAAGGGTAGCAAATAAATTAGGTTCTTCGTCACATCTCTCTGTAGTTAAATGCATAACAACAGAAAATGTTGGTTGCATTTTTATAAACTCACAATGAATATGTATTTATTGGCATCGAGTAGTTTGGAAGAACCTCGTGGTCAATTTGGTTTCTATGGTCAATTTGGTTTCTATGGTCAATTTGGTTGTATAAGGGCTTGGAAACTCATGGAGAGGATGGATGAACCTCTCATTGGCAAAGATTTTGCACATGAGAAAACAGTGAAGAAGATATCTCTCCTCTTTAGAAGATTAACACGGAAGATGTTTCATTATCAAACCATGTTTTTATCCTGCCAACATTGTCGCGAAGTTTGAAATTTGAAGCTATAATAATAGAAGTTAAGTTAGAAATGCTCACTTCCACTGAACAAGATAATAAATATTGTTCGGCAAACATCAAGTTTTAATCTGACACCATCACATGCCGTAATATATACCATCAAATGCACAGAACAAAAAACAAAGGACCGAGGTGAGACCTGCTGTTGGAGGCGGAGGAGCACGCACGAGGCGGAGGAGCACGCACGAGGCGGAACCTGCTGTTGTTGGAGAGCATCGGAGGTGAAAGCGGGGGTGGTGGAGAAGCTACTGTGCAGTTGGAGAACATCGGAGGCGGAGGGGCGCAGCCGCGCAGCAGGTCAGAGGCGGAGAGGCGGAGGGTTTAGGGATGTTCGAGGATCACGAGGGTTTCTGGGAGGAAAGGAGGAGTCGATGCGAAAAGATCGAAGAGGTTGGCGAGGGTTTCTGGCGAGGGTTTCTGGGCTTATCGGGTTCTGGTCAATTTAATCGGGTGGAAAAGTTCCATCACATATGCGGCCGCATATGTGAACCCCCTAGGATCCGGGTACCCGTTAATCACCCACTTCGCGTTACAACATTCATTACTATCGCATTAAGTAACTGAAAGTACGGGGAAAATTTTTTTCTTGAATGAAATAATTTCATCTGACATTCATATTAACATTTATAACCACAACTCATAGAACAATGGTCACCAAAATTTCATTTTATTTCATTAACTTCCATATATTTTACATGTACAAAGTCTGACAGTACATACAGTATATCCCAAAATCTGACTGAAGAGAAAGAAACATAATACATTATAAATTGAACAAAAACTGGCACAAAATAAATCATACCGTTGGGTATAAAATTTATCTCCTTAAATCATCAACCCGCTACTGTGCTAATGGCTCCTTGCCTGCCATGCGTGCAAGGAAGAAAAGGCATCAGCGGGCGCTGGTACACTTGATAAGTTTATATAAAAATAACAGGCATTTATTGTTTTCAAAAGCAACAAGTAGAAAGGCGAGAACAACTCAAATTAAAATTTAATTCTACTTGCAAATGTAAAGGGTTTCCAAATTTCTAGTAAGCACCTCTCATGATTAGCCATTAACCCAACATTTCCCACATAAGCATATTTATGTTATAACTAATTGATCATAGTAAGTATATTTCATTCTCATATTACTTAGAGGTCATATTTGTGGATTTTGATGATGGAAAAGATAAGATGAGAAGATATAATGATTTATTAACTTCTTAAGTCTAGTGGATAGTCTGTGGTCTTGGCTCTTGTGAAACCTCACACTATGACTCTAAGACTAGGGGAATGTCTTAGGGTTGGGGTGCCTCCGTAGGCACGCGGTGTTGTATAATGCATCCTAACTAAGTTCCCAACACGTCCACTAGCTTAATGAGATTTCGAATTAGATTATAGTCTTTTCCATTTATTCAACTTTAATTGTAATCCCTTAAAACCTCAAGTGTAATTGTCTCAGATGTACTCTAGATGATGTAGATGTAGAATGGATGATCTGGATATAAAATCAATCCTTTCAAACCTCTGTGCAACAATCTCAATGTAACTCTAGATGATGTAAATATAGATATGGAGGATCTGGATATAGAATCGCCAAGTCTGTTGGCGAAAGAACAACTCAAGCGGTGAAGAAGCCAACAAAAGGCTCTTCCGTCTCGCCCTCTAATTGGAAGGACGGTCCAATAGAGGGATAGGTCTACACTCCCAAACTACGCCACTGAGACGGGTGAGAGAGACTTCCCGGAAAAGACGCTCTAGAAAACAGCCCGACCGGTAACGGGCAACCGGGCTCGCACGTAAAACTGAAAACCAAGGATCCCCCGCCTGGGTATCCTAAAACAGGGTCAACGGAATGGTCTAAAGTCGGGATCCCAACGAGGTGTAAAAACACTGTGAGCTCACGTTAAAAACCGAAGGGGGACTGGGATCCTAGACCCGCGCACTTGGCGGCCGCTGCCCAAACTGGGCTTCCTTTCCTCCGCCCAGGTGAGGGTCACCGCGCCCTCGCACGGTCAGGTGTAAAAGTCACCATGACGTGCACAACAATTTATTATTCATCAATGATTCACAGTCATATCGATGCTCTTGATTATCGATTCAATTTATAATCCCACGAAATCATGCATATTGATAAGGGCATAGACCACTTATAAATGCTGTGATTATTTGTCAATAGCAAATTAAATGAGATGCATCTAGTAACCACATTTCATCAAATATGATTTAAAACGTAAACTAAATAATGAATGGAAAGATCCAACAGGAGTGAGAGATTTCTTTATTCAAATGGGGATAATTAGATATATCGGATAATGAATATTCAGAGGAGACACAAGGGCATGTGTGAAAATCAAAGAGCCTGCCAAGTGTAATATGTCATATTGATGCTAACTGGGATACGAGTAAGACTTTGTTGTTGTTCATATCCGCAAAGCCTAGATGGATATGTATTTCTATGTCAAGTTGGCTCCCAATTCAATGTGCAACTTACCTACAGATGCTCAAAACAAATCAATAATAGTTAGACACAACACTGCTAAAACGAAAGTCGAACTTGTTTGTGGTTGCCATGCTTGTTACAGATCTTGGCATGTGATGCTACCATTCACACTCATATGAGTTGTCATTATAATACTTCCCTACAAGCAATGAGAATATCCGATGTAGACACATATAAGTAATAACAGATGTAAATTGGAATTTTTGTATACTGGAATTATTGTTCTCCGAATTATATGCTCTACTCATTATTTATAGAATATGGAATAACTGTCTGTATAATGAGTAAAGCAAAAGAGCTCAAAATTTCGGGAAATACCTATTTCCAGTACTATGATCCATATGAGGGAAAAACAAATCTTGAAAAATTGAAGTGGTGATTTAAGTGGGAAGAATAAATGTTGTCAGAAACAATTCTTAGATAATTTGGCCATTTCTACTGTACAAAGGTAAAGAAAATTCATTTCCACCATAAGCTGGTCCGATAATATATGTTTGATGTCAATTCGTAGTATTGAAAACTGAAGTCCTCGCGTCATGACTTAAAGGATATATAACCGTTGCATGTGCTAGTCTTTTCATTATGGATCCCAATCAGCTTCACAGATAGCCAGTTTCTCATGACTATAAGGACACCAATGGGATTTTACAAATGGTAATAAGGGAAAGAATTGTCATATTCTATGGACTTATATTTGATATAACAAGAGATTACGATGTTTTTTTTTTAACTTGTGAGATTTCTCAAGCATCTATATTGCAAAACTACTGTCCATAGGGTCTGATTGTAAGTAGCATCCATAAGCTTATTTCCCAAACAAAAGGGTGTTGGCAATAATTTGCCAGCACAATACGAAAGTTTCCTCCTATTTCAATCATATATTTCTTAGAAAAAGGCATCAAAAGGTGGAAATCAATCATGCATGGCAGCAAAGGAGGAGGGGAATTGTACCTTTGATTTAGAATTCCAAACTAAAGGTCACAAGCATGCAGGAGCAGCTACTGCTTTGGGGAGTTCAGCAGCAATTCTGGTTGTTGTCGATGCAAAAACAGGAGATTCCTGAGCCTTAGGATCAGGCTGAAATTTTCCTTTCTTGGCTGGAATTTTATTAGAGTCAATGGAGAAGTAGGAAGGAAAACAGAATCCCCAACGTTGGTATTTGTTGGTATTTATAGGTGAAAAAAAGGAGGGATTGTACCTATGGATTGCCCAATTTTGGGGAGCAAGGCTTAATTTGATCCTGCATGCAGCTGAAAAGGGCTGGAGGAGACTAGCTGTCCCAAATGGAATTGAAGAGATTGCTGTAGCATAGATGTTATTCTTTGGCAGGAGTTGAAACAATAGCTGAAATCAGCAGCTACGGATAAGAGGTTGAGGCCTTCTCAACGATGGAGCTCTTTTGTTGGAAAAGAGAGAAAGGAGATGGGGGAAAGAGGAATCACGACTGGAATGGGCGTGGGATTTGGGTAATATATATAAGGGATTATAAGTGACCTTCTGTTTGCCAAATGGACTACAAATTTGCCATGTGTAGAGAAGAGAGGGCTGCTGGTACAGACATCTATCAGCTGTACATCATAATTGATTTTTTTATAACCGAACACTGTCAGCCTGTTGTACTTTATTTTATTTTATTTTTTTAAAAAACTCTCTTTGTTTGAAAAAAATATAGCTGACCTTATTTACGCTCTAGATGTCGGATTTCGACGCACCGTACCTTAATTTGATCGTTTTTAAACGACGATCAAAATGAGTATACTATTGATATACTTTCGATCGGGTTTCGAATACCCGAAATTTTCGGATACGGTTTTTGTTTAAGATTAAATTTTACGATTCAAAAATATCAAACGACCTCCGATTGACGAACGGTCGATTCCGTTGGTCTCGTGTTGTCGAATCGGATCTCATGACAGTCTCGAATCTTTTTGTGGTTTCCGAATTTACGTTGCGGCTTTTCCGCGACACGCATTACGATGCGACCGACTTTTGGTCGATTTCGCCCGAACAACTTTTGATTCACGATCAATGGATCGTTTTAGGTTGTTTAATGTTGACCAACAACTTTATTAGGTTAATCGAACCCTAATCGGATCGATTTCGGGTTTGTGTAAATTTCGGATGTTACAAATATAAAAACCTCAAAGGGAGTCTCGTCCTCGAGACTCGAGTCAAGGGTATTAGGTGTTCTTGTTTGGATTTCATATAGCCATAAAAACCTCAAAGGGTTTTAAACCCATAAAAACCTCAAAGAAAAAAAACCATATATTTATCATGTATCTAATTACAAAAGCTTGTTTTGATGATTACATCAGAAAAGTTGCGGGTATCGTGCCCGCATGTCGGCTTCGGTCTCCCACGTCGCTTCCTCGACGCCATGTCGGTGCCACAACACCTTATCCAATGGAATCTCCTTGCTGCGAAGCTTCTTCACAGCACTGTCAAGTATCTGTACCGACTTCTCCTCGTATGTCGAATCAGGCTCCACGTCAAGATTTTCGTAGCTGATGACGTGTTGAGGATCGTGGACATACTTCCTCAGGTTGGATACATGGAAGACATCATGGATAGCTGAAAGATGTGGAGGAAGGGCTACTCGATATGTCACCTTCCCCACTCTAGCAAGAATCTCGAATGGTCCAACATATCGTGGCGCCAACTTGCCACGAACACCGAATCTCTGCACTCCCTTCATGGAAGATACTCGCAAAAATACCCCATCTCCCACCTGGAACTCCAGGTCTCTTCTTCGATGGTCTGCATAGCTCTTCTAGCGGCTTTGTGTCGTCAGAAGCCTCTGTCTCACAAGATCAACAGCTCTCGCAGTCTCCTCCAAGAGATCTACGGAGTAGAGAGCATGGTCACCTACCTCCCGTCAACTGAGAGGTGTAAGACATCTCCGCCCGTATAGGGCTTCGAATGGTGCCTTACCAATACTGGAGCGATAGATGTTGTTGTACGTGAATTCTACTAACGGTAGATGGTCCTTCCAGGATCCCTTCCACTCCAAAGTGCATGCGCGAAGTAGATCCTCAAGCGTCTGAATGGTATGCTCGCTTTGCCCATCTGTCTGAGGATGGTATGCAGAACTCATCTTCAGCTCTGTCTGTAGTGCTGATATGAACTGATGCCAATAATGAGATGTAAATCTCGAATCTCTGTTAGACACCACTTCTCGTGGTATACCGTGAAGTCTGATGATGTTTTGCATGTAGAGCTTGGCCAATCTGGATGGAGTGTAAGTCGTGTTGACATGTATGAAATGGGCTGACTTGGTCAACCTATCAACAACGACCCAAATGGAATCATGGCCACCCGGTGTCTTCGGTAATCCCGTGACAAAATCCATAGAAATGTTCTCCCATTTCCACTCGGGAATGGGGAGAGACTGCAGTAATCCTGGTGGTCTCCTGTGCTCGGTCTTGACCATATGACAGGTCATGCATCTGCTAACATGTAGCGCCACATCGCGCTTCATTCCATCCCACCAGAAATGTCGGCGCAAATCACGGTACATCTTCGTGCTGCCTGGATGAATAGATAATCGTGAACTGTGTGCCTCATCCAGATCTCTGCGTAAATGCTTGTCGTTGTGCACAATGACTCGGCCTGTCTTCTATAAAATAGACTCTGTTACAACAAAATCATCAACTTCGTCCTTGACGGCGCGCATGTATCTGTCTCGAATCCAAGGATCTGTCTTCTGGCCTTTGACAATGCGATCCCACAAACTGCTGAATCGTGGAGGCACGTCAGTAGAAATGGATGCGCTCTCCTGAGGATGCCAATCAGTCAAAGATGCGAGCATATCCCACATGTATAGCCAGTTCACCATACCCTCTGCATGTACTCTCATGTTAAGTGCATCGGCTACCACGTTTCCTTTACCGGGATGGTAAGAGATCGTGCAATCATAATCCTTCAGTAGCTCGAGCCATCTGCGTTGTCTCATATTCAGCTCTTTCTGATCAAAGATATACTTTAGGCTCTTGTGATCCGTGAAAATCTCGAAATTCACCTCATAAAGATAGTGGTGTCGTATCTTCAAGGCGAATACAACTGCCGCCAACTCCAAATCATGCGTGGGCTAGTTCCGCTCATGCGGTCTCAACTGTCGTGATGCATAAGCAATCACCTATCCTCTCTGCATCAACACTGCTCCTAGACCTTCTCCAGATGCATCTGTGTAGACTGCATAGTCCTGAGTGCCTGAAGGAAGAGCAAGAATAGGTGTTGTAGTCAACCTCTTCTTCAGTGTCCGGAAAGCCTGCTCACATGAATCGTCCCAAATGAATGAAACTCCCTTCTGCGTCAACCGTATCAAGGGACGAACGATGCGTGAAAATCCGTTGACAAAGCGTCTGTAATAACCTGCTAGCCCAAGGAAGCTCCGAATCTGCTTGACAGTCTTGGGCTGCTCCCAAGACATGATTGCATCTATCTTCGCAGGGTCAACTGCAATGCCTGCTCAAGAAATGACATGCCCGAGAAACGAGACCTGAGATAACCAAAACTCACACTTACTCAACTTGGCATATAGCTTGTGCTCTCGCAATGTGTCCTAAACAATTCGTAGATCATTCGCATGATCCCATTCATTCCGTGAGTAGATGAGCACATCATCTATAAACACTACCACAAATTTGTCCAAGTATGGACGGAAAATCATGTTCATCATATCCATAAAAACTGCAGGTGCATTGGTGAGCCCAAACGACATCACCACAAACTCGTAGTGTCCATAGCGAGTCCTGAAGGCTGTCTTCGGAATGTCCGACTCGCGAATCCTCAGCTGATGGTAGCCGGAGCGAAGATCGATCTTCGAGAAAACCAAAGATCCCTGGAGCTGGTCAAACAAATCATCGATACGTGGCAAAAGATAACGGTTCTTCACCGTTCTCTTGTTCAGCTGCCTGTAATCGACACACAGTCTTTTGGATCCATCCTTCTTCTTGACAAATAGAACCGGAGCACCCCAAGGTGAAGTGCTCGGTCTCACGAATCATAAGTTAATTAACTCCTTTAACTGCACCTTCAGCTCTCTTAACTCAGCAGGTAACATACGATAAGGAGTCATCGAGATCGACTGTGTTTTTGATAGTAATGTGATCTCAAACTCAATCTCTCTCTCAGGAGGTAATCCCGGTAGCTCATCAGGAAACACATCTGGGTATTCTTGAAACTACTCGGATGTCATGTATCATCGGCTCCTGATCAGATACCTCCTGAACGAATGCAAGATATGAATCACAACCCTGATCGACAAGTCGCTGGGCTCGTAACACTGAATTGTACTCCATGATGGAGTCATGTATAGTACCCTCAAAAGTAAACTCGGGTAAATCTGGGATTCTGAAGACAACCGTCTTCCTAAAGCAATCAACAAGTGCATGATGAGCAGATAACTAATCCATGCCTAAAATCAAATCAAACTCATCAAGCCGTAGGAGTAAACAACCTGCGAGCATCTCGTGTCCGTCAATAAGTATGGGCAATTGCCTGACTATCAGGGATATGACAAATAACTGGCCACCTGGCCCTCGGATGTGATACGGAGAAGAGAGAGAGTCTCTGCGACTCTACCTAAAGAAACTAGTAGTTTTCAAAGGAAGAAAAGAATGCGTCACACTAGAATCAATTAGAACACGGAAAGGTCGATAAGAGTAGTCAGTATGTGTGCTAGTTGGTTAGTCATCTCTTGGTCTGGTCAGGATGACATGGATCTGCATGAGAACAATTTTTAGTCATAAAAATGCCACTTGCAGAAACTTATCTTATATGCTTTTTCTCTTCTTGGGATATAATATGAAAATTAATGAAATTGGTGACATCTGTGGTAATTGAATATGAATGTCATATTTCCCTTCTCGGACTCACGACAAGTCGGAAGACTGTCGCTATCCGAGAACTTAATGCGATCGGAATTATAATACTGCGAATGTGCGTATCGGGGTACCACTGCTCTGATACCAAACTGTGAACCCCCTAGGATCCGGGTACCCGTTAATCACCCACTTCGCGTTACAACATTCATTACTATCGCATTAAGTAACTGAAAGTACGGGGAAAATTTTTTTCTTGAATGAAATAATTTCATCTGACATTCATATTAACATTTATAACCACAACTCATAGAACAATGGTCACCAAAATTTCATTTTATTTCATTAACTTCCATATATTTTACATGTACAAAGTCTGACAGTACATACAGTATATCCCAAAATCTGACTGAAGAGAAAGAAACATAATACATTATAAATTGAACAAAAACTGGCACAAAATAAATCATACCGTTGGGTATAAAATTTATCTCCTTAAATCATCAACCCGCTACTGTGCTAAAGGCTCCTTGCCTGCCATGCGTGCAAGGAAGAAAAGGCATCAGCGGGCGCTGGTACTTCCCATAAGTTTATATAAAAATAACAGGCATTTATTGTTTTCAAAAGCAACAAGTAGAAAGGCGAGAACAACTCAAATTAAAATTTAATTCTACTTGCAAATGTAAAGGGTTTCCAAATTTCTAGTAAGCACCTCTCATGATTAGCCATTAACCCAACATTTCCCACATAAGCATATTTATGTTATAACTAATTGATCATAGTAAGTATATTTCATTCTCATATTACTTAGAGGTCATATTTGTGGATTTTGATGATGGAAAAGATAAGATGAGAAGATATAATGATTTATTAACTTCTTAAGTCTAGTGGATAGTCTGTGGTCTTGGCTCTTGTGAAACCTCACACTATGACTCTAAGACTAGGGGAATGTCTTAGGGTTGGGGTGCCTCCGTAGGCATGCGGTGTTGTATAATGCATCCTAACTAAGTTCCCAACACGTCCACTAGCTTAATGAGATTTCAAATTAGATTATAGTCTTTTCCATTTATTCAACTTTAATTGTAATCCCTTAAAACCTCAAGTGTAATTGTCTCAGATGTACTCTAGATGATGTAGATGTAGAATGGATGATCTGGATATAAAATCAATCCTTTCAAACCTCTGTGCAACAATCTCAATGTAACTCTAGATGATGTAAATATAGATATGGAGGATCTGGATATAGAATCGCCAAGTCTGTTGGCGAAAGAACAACTCAAGCGGTGAAGAAGCCAACAAAAGGCTCTTCCGTCTCGCCCTCTAATTGGAAGGACGGTCCAATAGAGGGATAGGTCTACACTCCCAAACTACGCCACTGAGACGGGTGAGAGAGACTTCCCGGAAAAGTCGCTCTAGAAAACAGCCCGACCGGTAACGGGCAACCGAGCTCGCACGTAAAACTGAAAACCAAGGATCCCCCGCCTGGGTATCCTAAAACAGGGTCAGCGGAATGGTCTAAAGTCGGGATCCCAACGAGGTGTAAAAACACTGTGAGCTCACGTTAAAAACCGAAGGGGGACTGGGATCCTAGACCCGCGCACTTGGCGGCCGCTGCCCAAACTGGGCTTCCTTTCCTCCGCCCAGGTGAGGGTCACCGCGCCCTCGCACGGTCAGGTGTAAAAGTCACCATGACGTGCACAACAATTTATTATTCATCAATGATTCACAGTCATATCGATGCTCTTGATTATCGATTCAATTTATAATCCCACGAAATCATGCATATTGATAAGGGCATAGACCACAGTAGCAAATTAAATGAGATGCATCTAGTAACCACATTTCATCAAATATGATTTAAAACGTAAACTAAATAATGAATGGAAAGATCCAACAGGAGTGAGAGATTTCTTTATTCAAATGGGGATAATTAGATATATCGGATAATGAATATTCAGAGGAGACACAAGGGCATGTGTGAAAATCAAAGAGCCTGCCAAGTGTAATATGTCATATTGATGCTAACTGGGATACGAGTAAGACTTTGTTGTTGTTCATATCCGCAAAGCCTAGATGAATATGTATTTCTATGTCAAGTTGGCTCCCAATTCAATGTGCAACTTACCTACAGATGCTCAAAACAAATCAATAATAGTTAGACACAACACTGCTAAAACGAAAGTCGAACTTGTTTGTGGTTGCCATGCTTGTTACAGATCTTGGCATGTGATGCTACCATTCACACTCATATGAGTTGTCATTATAATACTTCCCTACAAGCAATGAGAATATCCGATGTAGACACATATAAGTAATAACAGATGTAAATTGGAATTTTTGTATACTGGAATTATTGTTCTCCGAATTATATGCTCTACTCATTATTTATAGAATATGGAATAACTGTCTGTATAATGAGTAAAGCAAAAGAGCTCAAAATTTCGGGAAATACCTATTTCCAGTACTATGATCCATATGAGGGAAAAACAAATCTTGAAAAATTGAAGTGGTGATTTAAGTGGGAAGAATAAATGTTGTCAGAAACAATTCTTAGATAATTTGGCCATTTCTACTGTACAAAGGTAAAGAAAATTCATTTCCACCATAAGCTGGTCCGATAATATATGTTTGATGTCAATTCGTAGTATTGAAAACTGAAGTCCTCGCGTCATGACTTAAAGGATATATAACCGTTGCATGTGCTAGTCTTTTCATTATGGATCCCAATCAGCTTCACAGATAGCCAGTTTCTCATGACTATAAGGACACCAATGGGATTTTATAAATGGTAATAAGGGAAAGAATTGTCATATTCTATGGACTTATATTTGATATAACAAGAGATTACGATGTTTTTTTTTAACTTGTGAGATTTCTCAAGCATCTATATTGCAAAACTACTGTCCATAGGGTCTGATTGTAAGTAGCATCCATAAGCTTATTTCCCAAACAAAAGGGTGTTGGCAATAATTTGCCAGCACAATACGAAAGTTTCCTCCTATTTCAATCATATATTTCTTAGAAAAAGGCATCAAAAGGTGGAAATCAATCATGCATGGCAGCAAAGGAGGAGGGGAATTGTACCTTTGATTTAGAATTCCAAACTAAAGGTCACAAGCATGCAGGAGCAGCTACTGCTTTGGGGAGTTCAGCAGCAATTCTGGTTGTTGTCGATGCAAAAACAGGAGATTCCTGAGCCGTAGGATCAGGCTGAAATTTTCCTTTCTTGGCTGGAATTTTATTAGAGTCAATGGAGAAGTAGGAAGGAAAACAGAATCCCCAACGTTGGTATTTGTTGGTATTTATAGGTGAAAAAAAGGAGGGATTGTACCTATGGATTGCCCAATTTTGGGGAGCAAGGCTTAATTTGATCCTGCATGCAGCTGAAAAGGGCTGGAGGAGACTAGCTGTCCCAAATGGAATTGAAGAGATTGCTGTAGCATAGATGTTATTCTTTGGCAGGAGTTGAAACAATAGCTGAAATCAGCAGCTACGGATAAGAGGTTGAGGCCTTCTCAACGATGGAGCTCTTTTGTTGGAAAAGAGAGAAAGGAGATGGGGGAAAGAGGAATCACGACTGGAATGGGCGTGGGATTTGGGTAATATATATAAGGGATTATAAGTGACCTTCTGTTTGCCAAATGGACTACAAATTTGCCATGTGTAGAGAAGAGAGGGCTGCTGGTACAGACATCTATCAGCTGTACATCATAATTGATTTTTTTTATAACCGAACACTGTCAGCCTGTTGTACTTTATTTTATTTTATTTTTTTTTAAAAAACTCTCTTTGTTTGAAAAAAATATAGCTGACCTTATTTACGCTCTAGATGTCGGATTTCGACGCACCGTACCTTAATTTGATCGTTTTTAAACGACGATCAAAATGAGTATACTATTGATATACTTTCGATCGGGTTTCGAATACCCGAAATTTTCGGATACGGTTTTTGTTTAAGATTAAATTTTACGATTCAAAAATATCAAACGACCTCCGATTGACGAACGGTCGATTCCGTTGGTCTCGTGTTGTCGAATCGGATCTCATGACAGTCTCGAATCTTTTTGTGGTTTCCGAATTTACGTCGCGGCTTTTCCGCGACACGCATTACGATGCGACCGACTTTTGGTCGATTTCGCCCGAACAACTTTTGATTCACGATCAATGGATCGTTTTAGGTTGTTTAAAGTTGACCAACAACTTTATTAGGTTAATCGAACCCTAATCGGATCGAGTTCGGGTTTGTGTAAATTTCGGATGTTACAGCATATGCGGATTAAGCGGACCGAGTAGGCGCTCTTAGCGCATAACAAGCGCACAGAACATATGCGGTGCGCTATATGTTCCGCCTCCGCATATGCGGCCGCCTAGGCCGAATTTCTGAACCCTGCAAGTCACAGATGGAGTAATTCCGCTCGTGCAGCCTCAACTGACGTGATGCATAAACAATCGTGTGACCTGGTTGCATCAAAACCGCTCCTAAACCTTCTCTAGAAGCATATGTATAAATGGCATAATCCTGAGCACATGAAGGAATTGCAAGAATATTTGCAGGCGTCTATCTTTCATTCAATGTCCTGAAGGCTTGTTTGCATGGATCATCTTAAATGAATGTAACTCCTTTCTGTGCCAAGTATCAGGAAAAGAATGACTCGGGCAGAACTTCTGATGAAGCATCTGTAATAAATTGCTAGTCCAAGGAAGCTATGAATATGATTGATAGTCTTGGGTTGCTCTTAAGACATGATTGTCTCAATCTTTGTAGGGTCAACTGCGATACCTGCTTCAAAATGATATGTTCAAGGAATGAGACCTGGGATAGGCAGAACTCACACTTGCTTAGCTTGACATGCAATTTGTGCTCTTGAAGTGTGTCCAGTATTATCTTCAGATCATTTGCATAATCCCCTTCACTCAGAATATCATCGATGAATTACAACCACAAACTTATCAAAAAAATCATGTTCTTTATGTCCATGAATGTTGCATGTTCATTTGTGAGCCCAATCAACATTACAACAAACTCATAATGTCCATATCGAGTCTTGAATGTTATCTTCGGAATATCTGACTCTCTAATCCTCATTTGATGGTAGCCAGGTCGAATGTCGATCTTCGAGGATACCGAAGATCCCTGTAATTGATCGAATAAGTTATTGATGTGTGGCAGAGTATAATGGTTGTTCACTGTTTTCTTGTTCATATGAATGTAATCTATGTACAATGTCATTGATCCATCCTTCTTTCTGACAAAATGAACTAGAGCATCCTAAGGTGTAGTGCTCGGCCTCACAAAATCTATGTCAAATATCTTCTTAAACTGCACTTTCGGCTTTCTCAACTTGGCTGATGCCATGAGATAAGGAGCCATCGAGATCAGTTGTGTATCTAGTAGTAATGTTATCTCAAACTCAATCTCTCTTTTAGACGGCAACCCTGACAATTCATTAGAGAACACATTAGAGTAACCTGACACTATCCTGATGTCCTGAGCCATCAACTCTCCATCAGATGTCTCTCAGACAATTGCTAGATATGTGTCGCATTCTCAATCTATGAGTCTCTAAGCTTTGAACACTGAAATGTACTCCATTTTGAAGTCATGTAATGTACCCTTTAAGGTAAACTCTTGTAAATTCAGAATCCTAAAAACAATTGTTTCCTTAAGTAATTTATCAGGGTATGATGAGATGACATTCAATCCATACCCAAAGTTAGGTCAAACTTGTTGAGTTGTAGTAGTAGACAGTCTACTATCGTCTCTTGTCCACCAATCAGCATTGGTAACTTTCTGACTATTAGTTTTATGATGAACAACTGGCCACCTGGCCTATAAATGTGACAAGAATGATTTAGAGCATTTGCACCTCTACCTACCGAAGCTAGAAACTCAAAATTCAATCATCGCTCTAGAATCAATTAAAGCATGGAAAGGGCAGTTCATGACGCAATGGTTCTATGTAAGAACCGATATCATTAATTACTATTATTGATGTTCGTAGATATTTCTACTATGCTTTTGCTCTTCTTGGCATACAATATGGAAATTAGTTGCAATAGTGACATATGTGGTTATTGAATTTGATGTCATATTTTCCTTTCGGACTCACGAAAAGTCGAAGAACTGTCGCTATCCAAGACTTAATGCGATCGGAACTATAATACTACGAATGTATGTAGCAAGGTATCACTACTCTGATGCCAATTAGTGAGGCCCGCTCCCGCGTATCTGGAATACCTGTTTACATATCACCCATAGTATCATGTTCGCTAAATATCACTTTAAAGTATTAAAAATTAGGGAAAATGTTTCATTTTGCGAGTGACATTCACATCAACTAACAAGCCACATAACTACAATATGTCATAATTATATTGCATAAATTTCCATAACCGTTAACATGTAGCAACAGAATTTGCATTATATACATGTATCGCAATTTTATCAGAAGAGAAATAAAAGCATATAATATCTTGAACAAACTATAGCATGCGTACCTGATAATAGTAGCTGCAGAAGCTGATGTTCAACTCTCCCAATACAACGGTGCATGTATTTTGCCTGCAATCCATGGAATAGGGAGAAGAGAACATCAACAAATGTTGAGTAAATCTTATTAATTAGAAGTAAAAGGAAATTTTAGTGGCTCCAAAAGCAAGCAAGTAAATTTGGGCTTGACAATTAAAATTTAGAACTACTTGCAATGAAACAGGTTTTCAAGTTGTTTGGTATGTGAAACCCCATTCTACTCATCCTACAATATATTAATCATTTTTATACCGATATTATATGATCCATATTTAAATCATTGTCTTTTTATTAATTATAATATATGTCTAATGGGTCTTGGGAATGCGAATGACGAGTCTCTGATATAATCATTGTCTTTATTAATTGTTGATTATGAGTCAGGTGTTTTGATTCTTTCCGTGTTGAATTTGTCAAGGTTAGTGGATAGTATGTGGTCTTGGTCTGGGTAAGACCTCACACTATGACTCTAAGGTAGTAAAGAAGCCTTAGGGTTGGGGTGCCTCCGTAGGCATGCGGTGGAGTAAAATGCATCATAACTAAGTTCCCAACACGTCCACTAGCTATTTCAAACAACTGTGGTAGTAGCTCGTAGTCTGATAAGGATGATATTCATAATTTTGTCTTTTCTCTTCGTCAGGAATTACTGGCGGAACAGTAACTAGCTCAATGAAAAGTAAGCTCAACTATAACCAACTCAACTGTAACCAAGCTCCCATGTAACCAACTCAACTGTAATTCATCTCAACTTTAGCCAAACTCATTTGGGACTCAATCCAATCTCAAATGTAACTCCTCCAAATTCAACTGTAACTGATTCAAATGTAGCCGTAGAGGATTCAGATGTATACATGGATAATTCGGATGTTGCATCGCCAAGTCTGCTGGCGAAAAGTAAACAAAACTCAATCAGTGAGGTAGCCTAAAAAATGCTCTTCCATCTCGCCCTCTATGTGGAAGTGCGGTCCAATAAAGGGATAGGTCTAATCCAAAACTACGCAACTGAGACGGGTGAGAGAGACTCCCTGGAAAAGTCGCTCTAAAAGAAAAACCAGCCCGACCGGTATGGGATGACGAGCTCGAAAAACTAAAACCAAGGGTCCTCCAGCTTAGGTACCCTAAAGAACAAGGGTCAGCAGAAGTGGTCTTCAAAAGAAAACCTGTGGATCCCAGAGAGGCGTGAAAACTACGAGCGCTCTCGAAAAACCGAGAAAAAGACTGGAATCCTAGACCCGCGCACTAAGCGGTCACTGCCCTAACTGGACTTCCTATCTCCCGCCTAGCTGAGGGTCACCGCACCCTAGCACAGTCAAGTGTAAGGTTTACCATGACCAGCACTCTAATTTATCAGTCATTTTTGACTCACAATTACTGAATTGATTCATTATCCTTTCTCAATCCTTTCTGTGTTTGGCCGTATAGATTTAGGTCTGTTGTCAATTATTTCGCTAATAGTGATATGTAGTTAGTAGAGTATACCTAAAGGATCTATTTGTGAAAATGATCGATCTTTGTGATCATATGGTATCGTTTCTAAGTCATGAGATTATCAACCATTTTTTTTATAGATCTAATTAGTCTTTACCATTTTGTTTTATATGGTAACTATGCGAGAATCATAACTCGATAGTTGTCTCAGTTCCAATTGAGGCATCGAATATATTGGGGTGAACACCACGGAGTGTATCCCCCTTTTCTGGGCTTCAAAAAAAAATTGAGGCATCGAAGAATGGATGTTGTCTAATCATTTTCCATAGCGTCCTATTTATATAAGAGATGTATGTATAGTAGATAATACTTTGTTGAATCTTATCTGAGCAACTCTTGTTAACAGTTCCAGAGTTCTCCTACAACTTAGATCAATAAGACTCCTGAAGTGCAAGTGTAAAAATTCACTTCCCGATACAATTTATCAATATTCTATTGACTCATAAATAGATGATGATTTAGGATTTCTGTTGTTTTGAAACTTGAACATTTTGCAGAATGGAACTAGATATTTTGTCAATGATGCTATCGGTGGAGAGTTGGATATCAGAATGTTGCATGTAGAATATTTCAACCTCTACATAATGAAGTACCGACATCATATGATACAGAGAATAGATTTGCTATCTAAGATTTTTAACCCTCCCATTTCTATTTGGATTTTTATGGTTACCCCATTTTTTTATACCTATCATATGTTCTTGGAAGATTTGGATAAGATTCGTATCGATGAATGATTTACTAAGATTTCAAAGTGGAATTTGTACTGGGTGAATTGGATTTAGATCTGAAATTTGGTTTTAACCTATGCTAAAAACATCCCAAACCTTTCTTTTCTAGACATAAGATCAATATGAGTTTGGTGAATTTCCACTATCTACTTTTCTAGTAACAACTAACTACAGATACATGAATTCTTTGGTAATAGATGGATATCTAATTTGGTTTATAAAGTAGCGACACGTTCGTTATGCTTAGTACAAATCATCTCCTTGTATCCACTTATTAGTGCGCATTACATATAAATTAAAGGGAGGAATTTTAGATAATAAATGGTATAGTTGTTCCTAAATTCTTTGACATGATAAGTACATAACATTTAATAGTATAATGGTATCTAAATCATAAAATTTGATCCATTAATTAACATGGACGGGTATAACATTAGGTTGCATGCCACCATTACCGAAGTATATATAATAACTTTTCAACTTTGAACTAATCCTAATTATTATTTATTTATTGATTAACAATTTCTATTTGTTATAAATTATGAAGAATGCGGAAGCGATTGATAAACAGAGCATAAACAAGAAAGATAGAACGTGGAACACCATGATTTTACGTGGAACCCTACTCCGTGAGGAGCGGGATGAAACCACGGGAGAAGCCCTCAAAGGGGCATGCTATGCATTGCTTTTCTCAATGAGTACAGGAGGTCTGGGGCTCCTTATATAGCCTCTCCAGAGCCTCCAAGTCCCAACACTAGGCGGTATGGGACTTAACACATGGATGGGGTAAATTGATATTCTCCAGGATCCATTTACCCTGCTACAACTCAATATGACGCATACACGAAGTACTCCAACACTCCCCCTCAAGCTGGAGCATGCAATGCTCAGCTTGGACAAACAGAAAGAAACTCAACTCAACGCTGCATGACACTACAGACAATATCAACCCAACGCGCACATTGCTGCAGTCGAGGACGTTGCTTCTCATGCCGTGCAGGTGAGGAGGACGAACGGACTGGAGTACGAGTCAACTAAAGACTCGGAATCTAACCATCGAGTCTGAACTTGCGCCTGAAGTCTCCTCGTCGGAGAACTGAGTCTCTCCCATCTAGCTCAGAGAATGGTGCACTGCTCTGGTATACCTATGATACCACATGAAAACCCTTGCCCTCAATGGCATACGGAATGGCGTTCTCTCTCAAGAGTCCCTATGGCTCACATGAAAAACTCTGGCCGACAAAACAAGAATAATGAAGGGGAACTCTGACAATGATGGCAACATATGCTCATCTGAAAATGACCGCAAACTCGTGTGTGTCTGAAACTGGAGACTCGGAACAATGATCGTCGAGTCTGAAACCGAACTGTAGAATCTGATCATCTGGCTGGTCTGGAGACTGATATCTGAATATGGAATCTGGATCAAAACCTGTGACTCTACATATACTCCCCCTTTCTCCCATACTTATCGGAACATGAACGTCGACAAAGTTGGGAGAAGACAAGATAAATAGGGGGTAAATAACAAGAACATGAAACTTGCGGCTTTGTCATTTTTTTAATAGCCGCCATGATGATTTTTTTTGAATTTGCGTACGATTTTTTTTTAATTTGTACGCACCTTTTCAAACTCCTTTTTTTCCCTTTTATTTTTTTTCTTTCCTTTTTTTTAAACTGGCCCCTTGGCCCTTCTCTTTCTCCTCTTTTTTCTTTCATTCTGAAACAGTCCCAAACTTGGGCTTGATTACAATCCCCCCCCTTTTTATAAAAAAAACGCTGCCCTCTTTTTCTTTTAATAAGGTGGGCCTGATGGCCCCCTTTTTCCTTTGACTATTTCTAGGGTTCCCAACGGAACCTATGCCCCCTCGACATCTTTGGGAGCCCGCGCCGCATTTGTATCTACGCCGCATCGACGCATCTTTGGGAGAGGAGAGGCGGCTGTAGGAGGATCATCGTGCGCAGGGGTCTGCGGGTTCTGCTCCTCGAGCTTGCCGCGGAGTTGCCGCCTGCGCCGCCTGATGTTAGTTGCTGGACTGGGCGGCGCTGACTTCAAGGGAGGAGGGGGCCACCGCCTGGGGCCGAGATCGCCTGGAGGCGCAAGATGGAGGCGCGCGCCTTGTGCGTAAAAAAAGGGGGAGAGCTGCGCCGCCTTGGCGCCTGGGGCTCGACTGGGACGAGGGCTCTCGAGAGCACGCGATGCTCACGCGCGCCGCCTGGAATCGCCTGGAGAGAATCGCCTGGAGAGGTCTCGCACCTCCTGCGGGAGACGAGAGAGACTGCTGGTGAGAGGAAGTCGCGCCTGGGAGCGCCCCTATGAGTGCGGCGAGCCGCCTGCCTGAGGCTAGAGCTGCGCCTCGAGACTTTGTGGCTAGGAGGAATGCTGCAGGCGTGTTCTGGAATCTGGACCCCTTCCTTAGGGTTCCACAGTGGAAAGCCAATTGCCTCATGAAATCGATTACGACCGAGATTAGGGTTTCACAATGAAAACCCCAGTTTCCTTCGAACAACATGATCGAAAAAAAACTCCGGATACATTGATAATGATCTCATAATCTTGATCATAAATAATCAAAATGAGAATTTAAATCGAATCTTGACCAAATAAATAAAACATGATTCCTCGAGAATCGACCCGCTCTGATACCATGTTATAAATTATGAAGAATGCGGAAGCGATTGATAAACAGAGCATAAACAAGAAAGATAGAACATGGAACACCATGATTTTACGTGAAACCCTACTCCGTGAGGAGCGGGATAAAACCACGGGAGAAGCCCTCAAAGGGGCATGCTATGCATTGCTTTTCTCAATGAGTACAGGAGGTTTGGGGCTCCTTATATAGCCTCTCCAGAGCCTCCGAGTCCCAACACTAGGCGGTATGGGACTAAACACATGGATGCGGTAAATGGATCTTCTCCAGGATCCATTTACCCTGGTACAACTCAATATGACGCATACACGAAGTACTCCAACACTATTTAACTTTGGTGGGTACGAAGGAGGGGACGGATGAGGCTAGGTGGTCGTGCACCGACAGAAGGTACGTCGGCTGGCTCGGTGGACTAGGCTGCAAACGGTGGTCTTCCCGAACCCCTTCGGGAAGGGACACTTCAAGTGCGTATCTCTGTCGCACTGGGCTAGACGGTGCCGAGAGCCTATTCACTGCTTCTGATGCCACCATTTCTCACACAGGTTCAACGTCTGCTTGTTGAACCATCAGGCGACACATGGCACGGGGAGAAGCACTGGGGCCATGATGATCGGCAATGGCGATGGCCCAGGGGAGGCCCTCTTCAGGGGTTCGTCGGATGTGGGTTTGGACGGCGGCCTTGTTCGGCGGTGAAATAATACAATTGTCGCCATGACGGGTTCTCACAAGGGGCCTTGAAGAAAGTGTTTGCTCGGAGCTCCTCAGATGGTCTAAGGGTGGCTGGATGAGTTTAACTAGGTGTCGTCCGAGGGCGTCTGATGGACTCATGTACCCGAAGCCGTTGGACTGGGTCCAGGTGAAGGATGTTCCGATGAGTATGCGGACCCTACCACTTCTCCGTCAGCTCTTGAGGGGAGTGATCGAAATTGTAGCAGTCATTTCTTCGGGATGTCGTCTGGGGGAACTGCTACACCCGATCCTCAAGGTGAAGAACTTTAACTCCGAGTCAATGGAAGGAAGAGAGTTTGCTTAGCTGCGGACTAGATCTGGGTCGAACTCATTTCGTCGGAGGTTGATGGACAACAGACCCAGCTTGTCAGAAGAGTTGTTGCGGAGGAGAAGTCTACGCTCGAGGCTGATCGAGCGCTTCCACCCCGATCCACGGAGGGGATCACCAGAACCCTGGGAAGCGCCGGTCAACAGGAGGGAGATGGACCGGCGCGCTCAGATGTGGCAACTCCTTGTTTCCCACACCAGATCCGCTTTGGGTCTATCAACCTTCCGGTTCGAAAGATCGTCTCCACTTATCGAAGCATTTTAGCAGCGATAAACCCTTTAACTCGTGCTGAGGTGGAAAGGGTATTGGCGGAGGTAGCTCCCTTCGCAGATCAACCCAATAAAGCAGGGGCTTCGAAGCTCCAAAAAGGAGGGCATGGTGAGGTTGGGCGGATCCACGAGATCGGGGCGGATTTACCTCTGATAATAGCTACGGAATCTTTTCAGGGGGCCCACCTAGGAAGTGGGTCGGGCAGCTTCCCATATGCTCCTATCGACACTTTGCCGCCCCGAGCTAGGGAAAATAGGAACATGGAGGTTGGCTTTGATGATGACTCGACAAAAGTTGCTGAAGCCTTAAAGGTGGACGGGCAGGCAGAGGGTGGGGGAATAGAGGCATCCCTCTGCATAGAAGGCTCACCACAAATGGAGAATCTGACGAAAGACCATGCGATCACCGGCGACGTGGAAGGCGTAGAACTACGGAAGGGCTTGAAGGGAAAGACCCCCAGATTCGGGGCCTGCTACGTCAGGAAGTCCTTTCTCGCTAGGAGGCGGCGGAGGGCGAAAATCTTAGTAGAGATGGAGGGGCTCACGTCCGACCAAGCGACGAGCCCGGGTACGTTAATCGACCAGAACAGATTCAATGTGCTCGACAGATCGATAGCGTTACAACTGTGCCTGGTGCAACCTAAGAAGGAAAGTTTGCCCATATGCATATGAAGATACTGTCTTGGAACGTCAAAGGGCTGGGGAAACCGGAGAAAAGAAGGGGGGTTTGGAACATAATCTTTGATGCAGGCGCGGATGTTTTTCTGTTGCAAGAAATAAAGCTTTCCGCGGTCTGGCGCAACGAGAAAGGGGCTGGATGGAAACAAACATTTTGACCTGGTGGATTTGGAGGTGCAGGGCGCCTCTGGCGGGCTACTATCGGGTTGGAAGGGGGACGCCTTTGAGCTACTTGAAGAGACGTAGTCTTTGTGCTGCCTTTTGGTGCTCCTACGTCGACGGTAGGATGGTGTCCAATTGCTCATCACCAATGTATACGGCCTGAGCAGCGGGGAGAGGGGAGCCCTGGCTGGTGAACTCCAATTGATCGAGGAGTCGAGAAGAGAGGCGACTTGGTTTATCAGGGGGTGACCTCAACGTCTCTCTCCTCGTAGATGACCGTTCACAGAGGGGGGTGGGGGGGGGGAGGGATCAAGGATCTGAGGAGCTGCGTAGACTTATTCACTCCGTGGGGTTGTCGATCGTGGATGCTGCCGGCTGCTCCTTCACCTGGCACAATGTGCGTTCTCGGTCCATACTTGACAGATTCCTTCTTTCTCCAGAGTGTTCGGAGATGTTTTCGCTTTCGATGGTGTGGGCGCTCCATAGGGCCTATTTTGACCATACCCCAATCATATGGTCGTCTGACAGGAACAGAGGTTGAGATTCTACTTCCGTTTCGAACGAAGCTGGCTCCTGGAGGAGGATTTTAGAGGGATGGCCATTATGAAGTGGAGGGAGTGTGTGGTGGAGGGCTCAACGGTCTCAAGATTGGCATCGAAGTTGAAAGCTTTGAGATCCTTCCTCTCGGGGTTTGGGAGGGATCTAAGAGATAAGAGGAGAGCCAAGAGGGCAGAGGCACAAGCTGGGGTGGCCAGAATAGACGGATTAGACGATGCAAGGGGGCTCACGGATTACGAATTCAAGGAGAGGCAGGAGCTTCTAGAGGTCTTGATGCTTGAAGATAGAAAGGAGGAGGTGGAATGGCGATAAAAATCCAGGCAGAAATGGCTCAAGGAGGGAGATGCAAACACGAGATTCTTCCATTCCGTGGCCTCTGGACGGCGGAGGTAGAAGTACATCCATGACATCGTCGTGGATGACACACGCATTTTTGGAGAAGCGACGATGGGGTGGGGGCTCTGAGGGGACATTTTGTCCAAGCGACGAGAAGGAGAGGCAGGAGCGGCTAGGGGTGGCTGGGGTATGGAGTGGAGTCCTTGTCTACGACTCAGGCAGAGGACCTTATAGATGCGTTCTCGGAGGAGGAGGCGAGGCATGCGGTTTGGAGCTTGAACACAGATGGCACACCTGGCCCGGACGGCTTCTCGGTCTTTTTTTTACCGTGAGTTTTGGGATCTGGTAAAGGAGGAGGCCCTGGACGTAATGAATGAATTCAGAACGGGGAATAGCGAGCTTGAGAAGATTAATAGGGCGCTCCTGTTTCTGCTGCCGAAGAAGGAGGTCCCACGACAGGTGGAAGACTTCAGACCGATTGCGCTGTCCAACGCAATCTATCTCATCATGGCAAAGATTCTGGCAAATAGATTGAAGTGAGCCTTGGGCTCGATAATACTTTAGGGACAGTCTACCTTCATCCCAGGGAGGCAGATGGTCGATGGTCTGGTGATGGCATCGGAGATCTGTTTAGAATATAGGAGTTCCAAGACGAGAGACGCTCTTTGGAAGATTGATTACTCCAAGGCATATGATTGCGTTGACTGGAAGTTCCTGTGGCTCTCCTTAAGGAAGAGAGGCTTCCCCGACTTGTGGATCGATTGGATGAAGCGATGTGTTGCCACTTCGTCCTTCGCTGTATTGGTGAACGACAAACCAGAGGGAGGGTTCTTCCAGCCGCAGCATGGGGTCAGACAGGGTTGTCCACTTGCACCCATGCTGTTCGTCCTGGTGGCGGATGCTCTGGGTGTTCTGTTTAGTAGGGCGGTCGAAGTAGGCTGGTATGAGGGCTTCAGACTAGACGACATGTCGATCCCTTTATTGCATGATGCGGATGACACGCTTCTCTTCCTGGGCGGTAGTGAAGAGCAGACCTCTAACGCGACACTTCTAGTGGACATTTTTGGAAAACTCTCGGGCTTGGAAATTAACAAACCAAAGTCAACAGTGGTACCCTTTGGACTGAATGAGGGAGAGCGTCTCTCTATCGCCAGGATTATGGAGTGTCCATTACGGGATTTCCCGGCGCCCTACTTGGGACTGCCTTTGATGAATGGGAGACTCAGGTCCTCTGATTGGGATGTGGTAGTTAGACAGATGGAGCAGTGTCTGGTGGGATGGAAAGCTATCACTTTATCTAGAGGCAGGAAATTGGTCCTCCTGAAGCACGTGCTGTCGACGATACCCATCTTTTTCTTCTCTACTAGACTGATGTCGGTGGGAGTTAGAAGGAAAGTGGAATCGGTCATGAGGAGATTCTTTTGGTTGGATGGGTAACAACAGGGACCAGGTCTACACCTCGTGAAGTGGGAGGAGGTTACAAGGAGTCGTAGTGATGGTGGACTTGGAGTCAGAGACGTGGATTGTATGAATAGGGCGCTCATCGCCAAGTGGGTGATCCACATTTGGGGTTCGTCGGCTTCGTTGGCTGCTAGATTGCTAAGGAAAATTTATGGGGTAAATGGCGAGCTACTGTCAAAGAGATTGCGCTATGAGTTCTCGCTCTGGGCTGAGATCCGAGAAGTTTTGCCTTTAATTGCACCGAGTCTCAAACCGAGGGTAGGAGATGGTCACCTTTTTCGTTTTTGGAAGGATGATTGGGCGGGAGAGGGCTCTTTAGAAGGTTGATATCCGCGCTTATTCTTGCTGGCGGCCATAAAGGAGGCCTCCCTGTCGCAGGTGGCTGACGCGGGAACTTGGGGGCCCATGTTTTTGTCTGACCTCTCCGATCAAAGAGTGGAGGATTTGTTAAAATTGTTATCGGAGCTCCAACCTCCTGATGACTTCACTCCAGCCATGATCACTTCGTGTGGTTTGATAACAAGTTCTCCGTGAAGAGAATGTATACAGTGTTGAGAACGCGCGACACAACTGCTGAAGGCGACCTCTGTCTAGATATGAAGATAGTATGGACGACGAAGATCCCTAATAGAGTAAAAATCTTTCTATGGTGCTTCGAAGGGGTCATTTATGTGACAAAGTGCGGAGGGGTCTTTTATTTGGCTTGGAGGACACCCGATGTGATAGATGCGGCGAGGCGGAGGAGGACTCGGACCATATTTTCTTCTCCTGCCCGGAGTCGCTACAAGTTTGGAGAAATTTAAATATGGCTCGGGTGGTGGTCTGCGAAGGTACAACGATGTTTTGGGCATCCATCAGGTCGCTCAGTGTAAATTCTATGGACGATTGCTCTAAGGCGTTCGTTGCTCTATGGACCGTCTAGCTGGGACGGAATGATCAGATATTCAAATCTCAAAGGTTCTATTATGAAAATGTGGTGGCGCAATGTAATGCACTTTACAACTTCTGGCTCTTGCGTCAAGACCTGCTCTCCTGTAATCCCTTTCTAAATCAATGATATTCTTTTCGCGGTGAACCCCAAAATGGGGTTTCACTCGTTCCTTATTCAAAAAAAATATGCACCAAGGTATCTCATCCTAAATGTGACTATTCAACTCGTCCATAATCAAAGTAAAAAGGAACATACACAAAGCTGAATCTTGATGCAGAACAATGTTGATGTCAAGATAGTCAGCCTTCCCAGATTGGATACTTACACAAGATGAAACCCTATCGTACATATCTTTTATGAGGTTAATGTATAGGACATGTATTTGTCTCTTCTCCATAACTCTCAACAATATCTCCTGTGGGACAGAGTCACAAGCCTTCTCCAAATCAATAAAAATCATATGAAGGCTCTTCTTTTTAGCTCTATAAATCTCCATTGATCTCCTTAATGAGTAGATGGCTTCAATAGTTGAGCGACCTAGCATGAATCTGAATTGTTTTCTTTTACTTTGGAAACTTGCCTCAACCTTCTTTCGATCACATGTTCCTAAATTTTCATAGTATGACTAATCATCTTGATACCTCTGTAATTCATACAATTTTGAATGTCTCCTTTGTTCTTATAAAGAGGCACCATGATGCTTCTCCTCCAATCTTCAGGAATTTTCTTGCTTCGTCAAATAACATTGAATAAATTTGTGTATGCACTACTTGATGTATAAGTTTTGTTTAATACACGAGGTTGTTCCTAGAGATGTGGCCAATAATATTATATATATTGTGATTTGTATGTTTGTGACTAGTATATGCTTTATATCTTTAATATTATTGTAAGAGCATAGCTTTTTGTAGTTTATTTTTTATGTGCCCAAAAATATGAACAACTCGGTACCTTCCCATTGTTTCGACTGCCTTGGTACTGCCTCTGGTCTGAGGGTTATGCCTCGGATATCCAGATTGAGGCTATAGCCTCGAGGCAGTTTTCATGGAAAACCACCTTAAGTCTTACACCTGGGTGCCTCGAGGCGTATTTTTATAAGACATACTTGCGAGAAGTTAGTTGTGTGCAGCATTATGCTGAGAATTAAGTGATGCAAGAAATATGCATACCATCATGGCATTCATGTGTGCCATTTATTGCTCAACATTCACATGTATGAAGATATGATGTTTCTCGAACGTGCTCTTGAGTCACATGTATGAAGATATGATGTTTCTCGAACGTGCTCTTGAGTAGAGAATGTGGGGAGAGGATGCCTATTCCGCTTCATTGTGAAGATGTTGTACTCAAGTTGTAGAATCTTCGTCTCATTCCTTGCCTGAGAATATGTGACGGTGAGAATGTCCCATATTACCTTGGTAAGGGCTGATGGAGAATGTCGTTGGCTATCTCTATCATAAGGGTATCAGATAGTCGAACACGGGCTCACACGTTATCTTGCTCACACGAAGCATTCACCTCAATCTTGTTGGTCGGCTCATGTTATGTCAAGGTGTATTCCTTGTTTCTCTCCATGATACTCATGAACTACATGGTCCACAATTCATAATTGGTCCTATCTATCTTGACGATTGGCATATCAAGAGTTTGAAGTCCCCAGAGGAGGTATATCAACCTTGTTGTCTCACATGGCGAGCGAGGGAGCACGAGAAAAGCGTTATTGGGGGTGTAGAACGATATGAAAATGTCTACATGATCATGGGGGGAACCAAATATGTATGCAGACTCAAAGCGCAATCGTTCCCATCAATCGCAGAGGCACTCTAGGGGAAAGCAAGGAGGATTTAAAGGCCTGAAATCACTCCAGAAACATCAAAATAAGATCAATCAGATCCCTAGGGCATGCAAGAAGTGCCCAAAAGTGACACTGGAATGCGCAATGGCAAGAGGGGAGGTCTCGCAGCGGTGCATGCAACCCCTCCCCCATGACAAGGCCGCTCGGTGGTGGAAGCCACTTGCCAGTGTGGTGTCATTGTTGGCAAGCTTGTAAAAAAATGACCGACTAACCCGTTTAGTCTACAAGGTGGGATGGTTGCTCTGACTAAGGCTAATCATCCCTTAGTCGGCCAACCGACTAAAAGGCATGTTTAGTCGACTAACTAGGTCGATTAATCAGACATTTTGGGACTATTTTTTTATTTTTTAGAAGCCAACTTAATCTAAGATGATTAAAATTTGATTGGCATTCGATTGTTTTTTTTATTGCATTATGATAGTATAGAAAACATACAAATTTAAGTAAATTTATAAGAATACATGTACCCATTTAAATGGTATCTTGGTAGTGAAGTGTGCCTACCACCCAAAAGACCAGGGTTCAAATACCCCTTGTGGGAATTGTGTTAGGTAGTCGGCATCCAGTGTAAAATATAATCGAATCTTTCAACGTAGATTTGAGCAAGAATCCATGTAGCCAACCCTATTTATAGTAGGAGAAGGTTTCTCCATATAAGAATGCATGTATATAAACTAATTAATATATTTCAAATAATAAAAAATACAAAACTGATTAAAGTTCGACTAAATCCATTTAGTCGCCTGACTGCCGATTAATCCTTAGTCAGTGTCCGACCGCCCGAGTACCAGCTATCGAGTTTTGCAACCTTGGTTGGTAATGTGATGATGACACTGTTGGGGGTTACCGAACGTTGCTAAGCATTGTTCAGTTTTGTTGGAGCTATTTGGACGACTGGTGGTGGCAGAGGTAGCGCTAGAGGTGGTAGGATAGCCATGCAGACGGGCGGTGAGGTGGGGGTGGGGTAAATGGGTGGGTTAGGGTTTTCGGGTAACATGGTTCTGATCTAGGACCGTTGCTCTGATACCGTGTGGAATGAAATGAATGACATGATAATTCACGAGGTCATAGGGCTCTCTTATGCAAAGAGGAGAAACCCTAGAGGGCATATTACTCTTCCGCTCCTTTTTTCCAATTTCTTCCTCTCTAAATTCTCGTCTTCATCAATTGGCGTGTGTTTAAAGCAGATAAATCACTCTTATGATTCGACGATCTTGTCGATTATATGAGGACGTGGTTAGAGTTGAACTCTCTTCCATGGCTTGCATTCATGATGGAAGAGGTTCACACACCGTCTCCTTTCTAGAATTAAAGTCCAATGATGGTTGGATTCTTTTACCATGGAAAATATATTTCGCAACATAGAATTTATGACAGAGGAATAAATTTTTGCAGCATCCAAAAACATAGGAGTCTACTCAAGTGGAATTGTTAGCATTCAAAAGGGAAGAAAATAATGATGAGAAACCAACACCCATCATTCAAGATTATGTAGCATCCCTACACCATAGTGAAGTGCATCAAGGAAGACAAAAATTTAAAAACATCCATCTACAATTGCTATGGATCTTCTTGTCAAACCTTGCATTCACATAATCTCATAGCCGTATTATCTGGATGGATCGTACGAAGAAGAATCACAATGACATCGACCTAATGGAGCACCATCACTGCCACATGGTCCCCAACCCCTGTCGCAACACCCGACTCTTCACCACCCTCTTGCCGCCATCGGCTACTCCGCGACCTCCGTTGTCGATGCCAACGACACTACATCACCTTCGAGATTGGATACCCAAAGCCCTATAGTGGGTCTCTCTTCCTCACCACCCAAGGCCACCAATGCCAATTACATGCTCCAATGTAGCTTCTTGTAAATCCAACTACCCGTGCATGGGCAAAAGATGCCAACCAACGACACAACATATTCCTCTCTATCACCACTTGTTTGCCCCGACAGTGACACTTTCTAGGACTGCAGTCGCTGCCGATGGGTCACCAATCTTATGGGTGCGGATGCAACCTCTGGGCGAACATCAGTGTCATCCTCCGCAATCAAGTGCGAAGCTCAACATCGGATCCTATGCATTAACAAAGATATTAGTCATTCCACCGACTATCTCTTCAAGGATTGGCTTCTGGTTACCATAGCGGCAAAAAAGATCACCACCGCTTCTCTTTGTGAGCACCACAACTGCTGTAATTGTCCAAACCCCTCCACAGGTGTCTGTAATGTTGCTTATGGCGTATGACGCCATTGTTGCCTGCCTCACATGTTGTATTACCACCATCATGTGCTCCTCCAGATCTCCTACTGTAGTTGTTGATGGGAAAAAAATAAAATCCCCAATGAGGGTTTGGGATATGCCTCTAGTTAGCCAGATACCTTAAATTAAGGGGTAAAAAGACATCCTATAAAAATAACACCCTATTCCCCCACCAAAAACCTTTTATCAACATGTTATTAGGAAATAGCTAATGGAAAGTAGTTTTAGTGAAGGGGTAGAAAATTCTCTTGTCCCCTCTCTCAAAAGAAATTATAAATGAAACATGGAGATATGGAAAATATTAATAAAAAACTGGATCAAATCAAGATTATTCCATAACGTGTTGCAATCGAAAATAAAAAAAATTCACCATTAGATGCACTTTTCGAAGGGAAGAGAGTTGATGTAGCATGAATATCAAGTTAGGGAAAAATTAGGACTTCTCACCAGTCTAATTTTGTCCAATTAGGGATTTATTGAATCGGTTTTATTTTCGTCCATGTAATTAGTGTCATTAGTTATGTTTAGTCTCTTGCATCCAATTGAGTTGTGATAGTATCTATTCTTATGTAAATAATGAGATCGCATGTGATATCGGATTCATTAGTTGGTTGAGTCAATTTAAGAGTATACTTAGGGTTTATTAGGATTTTATTTTATTTGTTTCATTTTTATTTTGTAATCACACCCCTTGTATAAAAAGGGGTTATGGGTCTTGTATTAGTCAGTTCAAGTTAAACTAAAATTGCAGGCCTCTTTTCTACATTATGTATTTTACCCGATTCCGACCTACTAATTTTTTTATACATATTTAACTCTTTTTATTTTATTTATTTTTCATTTATTTTCTTTGACAAAAGTATTATTAAAATTTACAAAAATCCAAATCTAAAATAAACTGTAATCAAAGAAACTTATCGAGTTTGAGTGTTTACGATCAATCTCTCTAAAAGTTGTATTTTTCGTACTTTATTTTATTTCATCATTCATTTATTCAATAAAATTGAAAAAATTATTTTAATGTGTAAATATTTGTATTTGATTTTATCGTATTTTCTCTGGATTTTTATCTTAATAAAAAATAACAAAAAACTACAAACCCAAAAATCAAGTTATTTTATATACATAGAGTACCACCAAAATACCACTTTGTGCAATTGACGTATTTTGGTTTTGATCTCTTCATTAAAGTTGTAGATCTCATCGAGAGCAACTTTTGTAAAGAAAAATATTCGATCCAAGGTAGTTTGCTATGTCTTTCAATATTTTCTTTGTTTTTTTTTGAATTCCTGGGTGTGACACGTGGCAACTCCTGAAGCCATCACATGTCACCTATTTTTGGACTTTATTTATTTCATTTATTTATATTGTGGGAAAAGGCTTTGTTGTTGTTGTTGATATAAAAAAATAAAAAAAATAAAAATATATAAATCCACGTAGCATCCAACTAGGTCATCCGATCTCGACAGATCGAACAACCATCCTCACGTCTTCCACTTCCTGACTTTTAGCGCACCTTCCGATAAGGTCTTCTTTCACCTTAGGGTCCTTGGAGATGCTTAAGAAATTGTTGGAGTATTCATTTTAGTCATACACATTATCTTTAATTTTGTTAAGATTTTTTTATGTTATGTTACTCTTTTTACAATTTGTTTATTTCTCTGTCCTTATTATGTAATTTACCAATTAGGGTTTCTCTCTTCTATATAAGAAAACCCTTGGGCTATATGAATAAACGACAAAGTATTTTCCTCAACACGGTATCAGAGCGGTGGTCATAGATAAGAGCCTTAAACCCCACCTCCCAACCCTACCTTCTAGCCTCGCCTCACGGCCTCCCGTTACGCCTCAGATAGGAGTGTCGTTGCACGACAACACCCTAAGGCATTGCCCAACGACATCCCAGCGCTGCAGCCGGCCCCGCGACAGTCCGATGTCGCCCGATAGTGCCCTAAGCTCTGTTGTAGAAGTTGATATTCGATATTCAGTTGGAGAGATCAATGAATAAAGAATATTCAGTATTCGAGAGAATATTAGCAATTATTTGGTTATGTATTTTTTTATTATTTTAAATATAAAATTATGTTTAATATATATTCCTATATATTTATACATATATGGTAATCAGTCAATAATTGTCCAAAATAAAAGCATCAATTGATAATTTACATATATAGAGGCTTAACATTTTTAGTGATACTGAGATAAAGGGGAACCTTTAAAAAATAACATAAAAAAATCAACAACATGTTGCAGTTGTCGGCCTAATATTCGACTGAGTACATGAATATTCAAGCCAAATGTTCGGAAATATTCAAGTTGGACGAAAAATTGATTGAATAACAATATTCTAATTTGTCACCCTACAGAATAAGAATATTCAGTCGAATATTCGGTCTATTTGACCGAATATTGCAATAGTGGCCCCAAAACACCTCCAACAGCGACTGACACTGCCTAGCAAGGGCAGGTGCCGCCCAACGCCATTTCGGCGCAGTCCAGCATTGCTTAAGCAACATCCTATGTAGCCTGAAGGTCTTCCTACTGCCCTGGCGTGCCACCCATACGTTTGTTGCCGCTCCATACTTGGTTTTTTGGTTTGACTCCGCTGTTTTGTCTTGATTTCAGACTCTTTTTGTCTGATTTTGGTTTGAGAAGCGGTAAAATCATACCATTTGATCCCTTTGCACGAACAATTGATTAGGGTTGGTTGTGGTATGAGTCTACACTCACAACCACCCCTTTTCATAGCCGTGCAGACATTTCACAAGCTATCGAAGGTCTCATTTATTTTTCCACGATGTCAGAAAGTAGAGTTGATACACCATCTACAACTGCCTTCAACGGTCCAACACCTATTGTTAAGATGGACGGCATAAACTACGATTATAGGCGATGCAGTTCATGAATCTATTGCAGAGTCATGGAAAGAAGCATATTCTGATGCAGGATGAGCTGGTGGACAAGACTGGGAGCAATACCTCATGGGAGGCAGATGATGCGTATGCCAAGGTATGTCTATGATACTGTTTTTATTGAGATAGCCACTGATATCTTGAGTCAACCCACAACAAAGTTGATTTGGGACATCCTTGCAGGTACATAATCTCAATTGAGGAATGAGTCGAAGATACTGCAACTTCAGCATGATTTCTTCACAACCAAACATGGTGATCATCCTCTTCACACTATGCACACATCTTTCAGGGGTATGCTTGAGCGACTCCATAGTTACATGCCCCTGACGACCTTACAAGAGAGACAAAAGGCGTGTTGATATTCTGTCATGATAGGGGTGTTTCTGGCTGCTCTTAACATGTAATATGACTCATCTCACTCTCAGCTTCTCACAGACGATACAATACTGCCTATGGAGGAAGCGTACCGAAGGCTAAGCAAACTGAGTTTCTCCTCTACCATGTACATCTTTTTATACATCATCTGCTATAGCATCTTTCGTCGTAGATGTTGATCATCTTCATTAAAAGGACGCAACACACATGGCAAAGGAGGTCCACACCCATGCCATCCTTGTTCATACTGTCACCGATCATATCACTCAAAGGACATGTGCTACTTCAAGCATGGCTTTCTAGCATTGGCCTGTGATGTTGACCAGGTTCAGACTGCTCCTGATCTTTCTGATCATTGCTATGATGACTTCGTTGCTCGTCTGAGAAAGATTATGCCCCCTGTCATTTACTGGATCTTCTAGTACTAGTCCCTCAGACATTGCTGCTTCTTCCTCTTCTAGTACGTCAGGTATTACTCATGCTTTTAGTGGTCGCTTTAGACCAGATCCCTCAGAATAGGTAATGGACTTTGGAGCGTCTCATCATCTCTGTGGATATCACTTACATTTGGTACCTGTAGTACTGCATAATCAAGTAGATCAATGGTTATTGTTGATGGGACACACTCCCTTGTTACTAGACAAGGGGAGGTTCATTTGACTCTCTCTATGCGTCTAGGAACGTTCTTCATGCTCCTGCCTTCTCTATGAATTTACTGTCTATAAGTCAAATTACAAAAGATTGACATTGCCATGTCATATTTGACCTAGTTCCCTTATTTTTCAGGACATACTTACGGGCAAGGTGTTTGGATGTGGCCATGAGCATTGAGGGCTATACGGGTTTTAACCCAATCTTCTTATGCCGGTGCCACTTCTCCTTCTATTGATTCGATTTCTCCATACACGTGGCATCTCAGATGTGATCATCTTCCACTGCAAAAGATTTGTCGCCTCATCCCTGGCATCTGTATCAAGTCCAATTTCCAGTGTGAACCATGTCAACTTGGAAAGCATCATCAGTTCAGCTTTCGAAGTCATCAAGGTTGTAGTTGTCAGAACTTGTTTGAGTTGTTTCATCTTGATATGTGGGGTCTGAGTCGTATTCTTGATCATCAGTGATATTGGTATTATTTAGTGTGTGTGGATGATTTCTCTCGTCTATCATGGGTATTTTTGTTAAAGAATAAGTTTGATGTTAGTACGTTGATTCAGAACTTTGTGATTGAAATAAAGAATGTTTTCTTTGCTTCTATCATATATATTCGTTCTGGTAATGCTCTCGAGTTATGTACAACACAACTGTCTCAGGGTTTCAGCTCACGTAGCATTATCCATCAAACTTCATGTCCATATACTTCTCAGTAGAACGATGTTGCTGAATGTAAACATAGTCTTCTTTTGGATATCACCAGGACTCTCCTCATACAGAGTCGGGCTCCTCATTCATTCTGGGATGACGCTGTGATTACAACATGCTATCTTATCAATCAGGTGTTCTCTACTATTTTGGGAGAAAAGGCACACCCTTCTTCCTTGCTTTTCCCGAGAAGGGCCTTTTCTCCCTTACGCCACGAGTTTTTGGCTACATGGCCTTTGTCCACCTCTTGCATCCTGGTCGTGACAAGGTCACTCCTCGAGATGTCAAATGTATGCTTGTTGGGTATTCTCGTACCCAAAGGATTATCGATGTTTTGATCATGTCAAAGAAAAATACTATGTCAGTGCTGATGTTGCTTTCTTTGAGTCCATAATGTATTATTCTCCTATTGGTGACAGACTGCGTCCCTCTGAGTTTTAGGATACAGTTGTTCTTTTACCTCCACCTACACATGTCCCTGATCCTGTACTCCGTGCTCCAACACCTTCCCCAACATTCAACATGCCTCAGGTAAATTCTGAAAATTTGGTTTCAACTAATGTTACTAGTGGTATGCATGATGAACAGGGACATTCACATGATTAGCAAGCGGAAATACAAGATGAGCTAGAATCATCACAACATGATGACCCAGGGTTGTCCATTGCCTTGTGAAAAGGCCGACGTTCCTCTGCGCGATGCCCTCTCGCTGGGCATGTGTCTCTCGAGTGACTTTCGCTATATTTCAAGCAATTTATCGTGGAATTATCTACCTTCGAAATCTCCATGTACTTGTCAGGATGCTCTCAAAGTGAGCGAATGATGCCTAGCCATGGAGGAGGAGATGACCACATTACAGTCACGCGACGCATGTAGCATTGTTACAACTCTTGCAGGTTTGTCAGTTATGGGATGCAAGTGGGTGTTCACTGTTAAGCACTGAGTAGATGGTAGCATTGATCGCTATACGGCAAGGATTGTGGCTTGTGGCAAACCTATGGTAACCTACAGGAGGAAGTCTACATGCAATAACCACTTGGGTTTGCTGCTGAGGGGGACCTTAAGCAGAGTCCAAGTGCATGGTTTCAGAAGCTCTCAGACGTGATAGGGCAGAAGTGGTTCGTGAGATCAATTGCAGATCATTATTTATTTTTTCAGAGGTCTCAGAGGGGTACTGTTACTATACTGGTGTATGTAGATGATATGATCATTACGAGGGATAATTTGTAGGGTATTCAAGCAGCTAAGGCCTTCCTTGGTCAACAATTTGTAACCAAGGACCTTGTATTGGAGTTTATCAGGAACCAACAAGGTCTTGTGATGCCCAGAGGAATTATGTTACAGATTTTCTCTCTGAGATGGATATGGCATATTGCAGGCCAACCACTACTCCTATCCACTTGAGCATGAAGCTTTATGATGATGACATTGAGGAGGTAGACAAGAGGGCATGCATGGAGCTCGTTGGGAAGCTCCTATGTGTGACCCTCACCAGGTCAAATATATCATTTCCAGTAACCAAAGTAAGTTTATGGAGCAGCCTAGACATGCACATAAGCAATCCATATGATTCTGAGGTATCTGAAGACCTCACATAGCACTAGTCTCTTATTTAACAAAGGCACATCCCTTTGTTACAACATGTGCAGATGCATATTATGCAGGATGCCCCAAGGGCAGGAAGTCTACCTCTGGTTTCGTTGTGTTCATAGGGAACTCCTTGGTATCATGGAAGAGCAAGAAGCACAATTGTCGTCAGATCTAGTGTAGAATCAGAATACAGAGCTATGATACAAAGGAGTAAGGAGATGATGTGGGTCAGATCCGTTCCGACGACATAGCTATTGAGGTACCTCTTCCCATGCACCTCCAATGTGACAACCACGTTGCACTTTTTATTGTCAATAATCCTGCTTTCCATGAGAGAACTAAACATATCGAGGTAGACTGTCACTACGTCGAGACATGATCTAGAAGGATTTCATTTCTACATCTCATGTTAGCTCAAGTGTGCATACATCAGACATGCTTACCAAGGATCTAGCTCGAGGACCCTTTTAGAAATGTTGTTCCACGCTGAGCCTGATAGACATCTATGCTCCAGATTGAAGGGGGGGTGTTGAGAATTTTTATTTTTATTTTTTGTATCCAAAGAGGGGGAAACACGCTAAGGTTTCCACCCCAAAACTATTTCAAAAATGGAGAAAAGTACAAGGAAACTTGCAGGAGACTGAACTCGAGAAGAGACATAGAATGACATATTACATTTTCGCTATAAAAACGATAAAAAGAAAAAAATAACACAATTTCTTGCTAACCAAATGACCCATTTCAAAGCCATCTGACGAAGGAGGTCTTCTTTAGCACATCGTTTTCCTTAGAACAAGGAATCCCAGAATAATTCCAAATTCTGAAGGTTCAAGTAGCTCATACATGAATCTTCCCAGATTTGAGACGTCTTCGAACACTGAAAGAAAAGATGATCCGTTGTCTCAATCCATATCTCACAAAGGGGACACCTATTGGAGAATTTCCTGAAGAGTCTCTCGCAACAATGTGGATCTCCCACCTCCCTCGGAGCGGAAGGTGTTGATAGCAGAGCTGGCGGGAGCTGTATGTACGCATGGGACTTTTGCCTGTTCTAAATGAAGATTTTGTCCTGGAACGTAAGGGGTTTGGGTGACCCGATAAAGAGGAAGACGCTGGGGTCGAGATTCTTGGAGTGGGGCTGCGATATTGTCTTCTTACAGGAAACAAAGCTGGAAACCATATCAGATTTGATCTGGCACACTTTTGACGCGGGTTTGCTAAACGAGCATTCGTCGATGTGGGCTGTCGGTTCTACAGGTGGTATTCTTGTGGCTTGGAGGAGTTCCGCCTTTGCAATGCGGGCGGAGCTTAAGGGCACCCACGCCATCACAATGCTTCTGGAGTGTCTGTGCTCGGGTAATGCCTTCGCTCTTTCCTGCGTTTATGGGTCGTGTCAGCATTCCTCGCGGCATCAGCTATGGTCTGACCTTCGCGCGGTTAGAGTGGCTGTCCCATGGGTTGCCTGGTTGATTGGTGGGGACTTTAACGTCACGCTAGTTTCGTCGGATAGGCCGAGACTTCGGGGCGTTTAAGACCCTGGTTCGGCAGATTTTGCTGAGTTTACGGACTCTCTAGATCTGGAGGTCCTGGACGTAGTTCGCACGAAATATACCTGGCGGAACTCCGGATCTCGCTCCCGTCTCGATCGTTTCCTGACATCTACGGAACTGATCTAGCTCGTCCCTCTGTCATTTGCGTAGTAAGCCAAGATCGATCTCAGACCACACTCCGATTCTTTGGGACTCGGGTGAGCTCTCGCCGCTGAGAGGTTTTTTTCGCTGTGAGAAGGCCTGGCTTCTGGAGGACTCCTTTCGGGACCTGGTATGTTCTCACAGGGTCTCAGTTTCTGTCTCTGGTTCTGTTGCTGCGAGATTCTCGCAAAAGTTGGCTTCCCTGCGTGGTCGGCTCTGCGATTTCAAGCGCGCTTCCAAGGAGTCCCGTCGCTCGGCTAGGGTGGTGGCTGAGGAGGAGGTCAACCGTTTCGATGCCATGGAGGATGAAAGACCTCTGAATGCTGCTGAATTAGAGCTTAGGGCAGTTGCTTAGCGGAAGATTACTGATGAAGACTTGAAGCGTGCGGTGGAGTGGCGACAGAGGTCCAGGCATGCTTGGGTCAAGGAAGGTGATGCTAATATCGATTTTTTCCACAGAGTTGCTAATTGGAGGCGTCGTGGTAATTCCGTCGGGTCCCATGTCATTGGTGGCATCCGGATCGATGGCAACCGGGAGATGGTGGGCCGATTGCTGACCACTTCCACGACTTTTCCGCAAGAGGCCGCACAGTCGTTGAAGGTGGATAGGGATGGGCACCGCGCAACTTTCCGCCGCGCACGCTACTAGCTTGGTCCAGGTGTTCACCATGACAGAGGTGAAGACCGTAGTTTGGACTCTGAACTGCGACGGGGCTCGGAGGCTAGACGGTTTCCCTGTCTCATTCTGCAGAGAATTCTTGGACTTTGTGGGGCCCGAGGTGTTGGAGGTCTTACTGGAGTTTTGTCGCTGCAATGGTGAGTTTAATAGGATCAATAAGGCTCTCATTTTTCTCTTACCTAAGGGTGAGGCAGCCGACATGATTGAGGATTTCAGACCCGATCGCGTTGTCCAACACTCTGTACCTCATTGCGGCTATGGTTCTGGCTATCAGATTAAGAAGGGTTCTTGAGCACATTATCTCCCAATCCCAGTTGGCTTTTGTTCCTAGCCGACAGATTGCCAACTGCTTGGTCACTGCTTCGGAGATTATTGCTGACTGTAAAAGGCGTAGAGTGGCGGCGCTGCTCTGGAAGGTTGATTTCTCGAAGGCTTACGACACTTCGGACTGGCGGTTTCTCTGGGAGGCTCTGTATGAGCGGGGCTTTCCCGAGCTCTGGATTTCATGGATGAAACGGTGCATCACGACCACTTTGCTCGCTGTTCTTGTGAATTGGCTGCCCGGAGGGTGGTTTTTTTTGCCACAGAGGGGTGTCAGGCAGGGATGCCCGCTTGCCCCGCTGCTTTTCATCATCGCTTCAAACGTTCTTGCCTGCATGGTGGCTCGGGTGCAGGATAGTGGGCTCTCGAGCGGATACTCGAGAGAGGGCATTAGAATCCCTCTTCTCCAGTACGCCGACGACACCATCCTCTTCATTGAAGGTGGCAGAGACGAGGTTGGCGCTGTGGCGGACACCCTTGACCTTTTTCGTGAGATGTCAGGGCTAACGCAGAATGTCAACAAGTCCCCCGTGGTTTCGTTTGCTTTATCTGATGAAGAGGCGCGCAACTGCTGCTAGGCGCTTGGTTCGGAGTGCGACACTCTCCCCATCCGCTACTTGGGGGTTCCTCTGACTTGTGGTAGATCAAAGTTAGGCGATTGGTTACCAGTTGTCGATGAAGTTGGAGAAGAGGCTCGCGGGATGGAGATCTTCGCTCCTCTCTAAGGGAGGTCATCTTGTGCTGCTGAAGGTGGTGATTTCTGCGATTCCGATCTACTTCATGTCTACACGCCTCATACCGGTTGGTGTTCGCACAAGACTCGAGAGATTAATGCGGAAATTTCTGTGGGGCAAGAATGGCCACGACGATGTTGTCATGCACCTTGTCGATTGGGAGACCATCACCCTTCTGAAGGACGAGGGAGGCCTTGGGGTCAGACGCCTTGACGCGATGAATGAGGCACTGTTGCTGAGATGGATGAGCATGATTTAGGGAGTAATGTCGATCTCTGCACTGAGATTATCCATCGGATTTACTCGACGACCGGTGCCTCTCCGGAGAAGTGTGGTCCTGGCCTCGCACCTCCCCCTTTCTGGAGGGGTATCATGTTGATCCTTCCTCTCTTTCGCGGGCGTTTTAGGCCGGTTTTGGGCAATGGTCAGATCTTTGCATTTTGGACAGACGATTGGTCATGTGGGAGAGACCTTTGTACGCGTTTTCTGCGCTTGTTTGCCCTGGCTACTGATCGTGACGTCTGAGTTGCCTCATGCTGGAACGACGGAAACTGGATGCCGCTTTTTCGTACTAGCTTCTCCGACCAGCGTCTTGACGAGTTTCTTCTCCTGCTTGACTCTCTGAGAGCTAATGGAGGTCCGTCGGGGGAGCGAACCACTGGGTGTGGAGGGGAGGTTCCTTTACGATCAGGAGGGCATATGCGACGATCTGCAGACCGCCTCCTTCACAGTCGGCTGAGTTGGTTAGGGACTGTCGTTTCTTGTGGGGGCAACTCTCTCCTCAGGCGTAAGAGATTGATGATGCGAGATCGCTGTTCCAGACTACTTGGGACGATCTCTGATAGGTGCCTTCTCTGTGGCAACGAGATTAAATCAGTTGAGCATCTCTTTTTCCTTTGCTACGAATCAAGGTCTAGAGGGTTTGGATCTGGCCTCAGTTGGATCGCGGAGTCTGCTCTCTTTCTGCGAGATCTTAATCCTTGCCAAACAACACCCGAGGAGAGAGTTGCTCTAACCGGTGGCCATCGTATGGGCCATCTGGTTGGCTAGGAATGACCTACTTTTTTCAGGACAGAGGTTTTATAGGGAAAATGTTTGTATCCAGGCAAAAGGTCTTGTAGAAACCTAGCTCTTATAATTTGCTTTTTTTTCTGTACTTTAATTTTCCCCTTCTTAATGCATTTCTGGGGCGGGCACCTTTGAGTGTTTCCCCCTTGCTTGGCTTAAAAAACAATCTTTAGTCGTAGTACGTCTTCTCCACAGCAACCACATAAAGAAACCAATTTTGCTTGGCTGTTGAAGCTCCCAAATAAAGTTGCAATCACAAATCAGTGCATTCGTCCTAGGAAGCAGTGTATTAGAGATAGCTCTATAGGCCTTTTTCACCGAGAACGAGTTATTTTTCCATAACCAATGGTCTCGTCTGTCGGTCGGACTAACAGTCGGACTAAGGGAGTCCGACAGAAGGAGGAAATCCTCTAAGCGCTGATCAGAAAAGTCGGATGCGAAAGAAGGCATCCAATTACCGTCAATCCAATAATCTGGCACCCGTACATCATGGTTGGAAACCAAAGGAAAGAGCCTAGGGAATCTAATGGATAAAAACTCCCTCTCCAGTTCAATTGTTTTTCCAGAAAGTAAATAAGTTTCCATTTCCAAGAGCCGACCGAAAAGATCCTGAAAGTAAACAAGAATCATGGTGACACCTTTCCAAAAAGCAGAGGGGTGATAATACAGTTGTTAAAGTATGTTAACCGAATCCCTAATATTGTATATGCTTCGAATGAGTCTGCAACAGATGGTTTCATCTCTTCCCCAAAGTCTACTAACCCATTTCAACATGAGGGCTTTATTCAAGTAGTCCAATCGCTTAACCCCTAGACGACTATCTACCTATGACAAAGTTACAGTTTCCCAGCCCGTTAGATGGACACAGGGATCCTCTCGACCAGTTTTTCCCCAAATAAATCTCTGTATGATCTTCTCTAACCTGTTCTTTATACCAATAGGTAGAAGACATGACAACATGAAAAAACAGGAATAGCAGAGAGAACCACCTTAAGCAACACTAATTGACCACCTCTAGATAAGATAGCTACCTTCCAACCTGAGGGCTTCTTTTCCATTTTTTTAATAATTAGTAGCCAATCAGACATCTTGATTCTTCCACTGGTAAGGGGTAGACCAAGGTAGCGAATTGATAAAGTCCCACAACCGTGCCCAGCTCCTCACAACACTCTCTAGTGACGACATCAGAGTGACTAGAAGGAACAACGTTGGATTTGTCGTCGTTGAGAACCAATCAAGATAGTTCACTGAAAATCTCTAGAGTAGTGGCCATACCCTCAGCTTTGTCTTTGCCTCCCTCAATAAGAAGATGGTGTCATCAGCATACTATAACAAAGGAATGGAATAACCCGAGGTGATACTATTCTGAACGACCTAATCCACCATGCATGCAAGTACATCCATTGCTATAACAAACAATATAGGAGTGAGAGGACATCCTGGTCGAACATCTCGTTGTGGTTGGAAAAAAATCCTTCCTCAAGACGACCATTTACGAGTACCAAGTAAGAGGCAGTGGTGACACACCGTTTCATCCATGCGATCCAGCCCTCAGGGAAACCTCGTCTGCATAGTGCCACCCACAGGAATCTCCAATCAACTGTGTAATATGCCTTGGAGAAGTCCACCTTCCAAAGAACCCCTTTAACCCACCGTCTTTTCCAATCTGCCACAATTTTCGTTGCAATGGCCAAGCTATCTATGATTTTTCTGTTTGGAATAAATGCTGACTGTAGCGTCGTAGAGGAATCCACTGATTTTCTGAAGCTTGGGCTGAACTGTTGATAAGGAGGTGTGGGGGGGGGGGGGGGTAAAACCAGGAATTCTCAGAGAGATATACGCTCTTGCTTCCTTTCTGCCCTCTTCTTCCCCGTCTTCTTTTACAACTCTTTCTAGTCTTCTAGTCATCTATAGCTTTCCCCTCCCTTCTTTCCCGAGCCTTCTTCAAACGATATGATCCATAACCCCGCTAAGTCTGATGGCTAAGACCTTTGCAATGATAAGATAAATAGCATTTGATAGTGCAATTGGCCTGAAGTCGTCAACTCTCTCATATATCTCCTTGGGCAGGAGAAAGATAAGTGCCTTGTTAAGCATCTCAAAACCCGCATTACCCCTGGCGAACTCCTCAATGACTTAAAATAATTCATTACCCAATAATGACAAAAATTCTTGAAAGAAGACGGGGAAACCATCAGGGCCAAGAGCACTGTCGGCATTCAATTTCATACCGTGTTTTTCACTTCTCCATAGTAAAGCTTTGGATAAGATGATTTGCATGAGGTTCTGAAACTTGGGACACCCCAAGACCGGTCCATCTCCAAGTCCTACCCTCCTATCTTGAAAACTCATGGAAATGGTCAGTGATAACTCTTCGCATCTCACGATCACCCTCCACCCTATCGCCATTCACCACCACTGAATGGACGAGGTTGTGACGATAACTTCCGCTTGCAATTCGGTGGAAATAAGCAGTGTTGGCATCACCTTCATGAAGCTAGGACTGCCTAGAGTGTCGTTTCTTGAGCTACCCTTTTCTTGTCCTCTGCTTCGATAATTTTATGTGTTGAAGCTCTTTCAGCTAATTCATCCGTTACGAGTTCTCTCGTATCTTTCAGGTCATCTAGTCTGTTGATCTCAACCTCTGCGGCCTAATGGTGAGCTAATCTCGCATCTCTGGTCTCCTTCTTAAATGAACAAAGGAGCTTGCAAAGTGAGACTAATTTTTACGCAAAAAGCGAGGCAACTAAACCCAAAACAATAATGGTGGACCAATGTTCGATTACCAAATCTCGAAAGAAGGCCTCCTACCGTCACGCACACTCAAATATAAAGACACACTCGATTCCTATATACGAGGGGAGAGTGGTCAAACCTCTTACGAGTTCTAGAAGTACAAGTGGACAAAGGGAACACATCCATAAGCTCCACTAAAGCGAGGAAACAATCGATACGAGAACGACATCCTGAATTCCTCCACGAAAATCCTATGTCAACTGCATCAAATACCTCCAGATCCATCTCATCAATAAGGTCAGCAAAATCTGTAGGGCCATGATCCGGACCCTCACGTGAGCGACAATTATCAGAAGAGAATAGGGAGATATTAAAGTCTCCCCCAACAAGCCAAACCACCCATTATTATTTCTTGCCTCACGAGCGTCAGACCACATCTCATGCATCAAACTCTGCACGTAAGGGCCATACACACACACACACACGAAATCATCAGCTGACATCTTGACGAGTTATTCTTCAAAAGAATAATAAGTACATGTTTGTTCTTTGTTTTGGGAAACACCAAAACACTAGACTCCTTCCATGTTATAATCAAACCCCCTACAGTTCCAGTCACATCTAGGGCCTGGAAAGAGGAAAGGGATCATGTCCCCATAGATCCTCATAAAATGTTGGAACACGGGGAGAGTTTTGTCTCTTGCAAGAGAACAATATCACAACCCCAATCAATAAAAGGAGCTCCCAACGTTCTCTGCTTCTCTGAGTCACCCAAACCCCTAACATTCCAAGTCAAAATTTTCATTGCGTAACCTGATTAGATCCTGAAGTTCGCCTCACTCCAGCTGTCGAAGCCACCCGTGCTTTTCTCTCAGAAATTACCACTCCTCTCAAAGCTTTACTTAGCTGTCTTCTAAGTGTGTAACGTTTTGGTCTTCTGCCATTATCTTCGTCCGAGAACACCTTGACTGACGCAGAATAAAAGGTGGAAGTTTCAGCCGAATGCGACAAAGGTGACATCGGGCATTGCCAATCACATCTTCGAGGATCTCCACGGCATGACAGAGCTTCGAGCTCCAAACAGGGGTAACAGTACCCCTAGAACCACCATGTGCTTTTGCGAGCAACAGATCTGGATTCTCCGATCTCGAGTTCACACGCGATGCAACAAAAGCTGAGCTATTATGGCTGAAACATCGATATCAATGGGGATCGAAGGTTCTGCGAAGGTGATCTGCAGCGATGAGGACGATACGACTCCATCTTGGTTAGAGGCGAACAAGATGGGCCTTCTGCTCAGACTCGAGAAAGGGTTTCTAAAAGATTCCGAAGCCCAAGAGTTCGACACGAAGTCCAAACAATATCCAGACCCTCCACCCGGGTAAACGTAAATGGGTACCAATGCAGTACCGAAGGAGGTAAGGTGTAACAACCAACAGGTCAACATCAAACCCGAAAAATGAGCCCGGATCAAGCTTAGGGCAGTGTGGATCGAATGGATCATCCAAATGAGAAAAGTAGGCATCGAAAGCAGTATCTCCAGCTCGGAATGATCTGCGACCTCCTGGTTTGGGAAGCTTTTAAAATTTGAAACTCTCCTTCAAACTGTGGCTGTGATCTCCTGATTTTTCTGCATCAAATCTTCTCTTATCGAATTTTGGTCTGAAATTATCGTTCCAACTAATGGCCGCGCAGTCGACGAACAGCTCGCTGTGGCCTCCTGCATCATGCTTGGTGGCAGCGACAGTGGGAGAAAATGAACAACAAGATTGAACGACGCTCGACCAACCTTCAAGGAGCATGAAGCTTCCATACTCAGATTTTTTGGACCCTCTAACAGAACCAAGGTAACAAATGGATCAGAACCATGCCTTCAACCGTCAGCTAGGATTTTTTAACCTCCAAATTTATGCAATACTGTTCCCATCGCCTCAACAAAACATGAGAGAAGACCATGAGAATGCGAGCTACCCTCATCACCCACTTGGCATCTTCTCCATCTGCAAATCGAGGAAAACACCATGCAACACCTTTGTGATTCGAGTTCATCAAGAAGTCCATTTCCAGCCTAAAGAGGCCCCTAGCGTAGCTTTTTTTCCTTCTAAAGGGACCACATCTCCTTCAAATGAGTTTCCGAGAATATTCTTGAGCTTGGTAGACAACATATCGGCATTCATCTCATCTGATTTCCAAGAGCCAATCAATAAGCCATCTCTCTGGCAAATCGATTCTTATTTCTTTGAGATCACAAACGTATATGATCAATGAGGGATCCGACTTCTGACAATCATTTCCTCCTTAATTGATGACCGAGCAAGAGTGTGGATCGCTTCCCATTGAATAGCCGCAACCGCGTACAATGGTTCTTCCGTGTAACATCCATATTCTAACAAACCCGAACTCGTCCGAATTCGGGTCCAATGAACCGAATAACGTTGTCGGTCAATACTAAACAACCTAAAACGACCAATTGATAATGAATCAAAAGTCATTCGGGCAAAATCGACCAAAAATCGGTCGCTTCGTAATGTGCGCCGTGAAAAAGCCGCGACGCAAATTCGGAAACCACGAAATGAACCGAGACTGTCATTAGATCCGATTCGACGATACAAGACCAACGGAATCGACCGTTCGTCAATCGGAGGTCGTTTGATATTTTTTAATCACGAAATTTAATCTTAAACAAAAATGTATTCGAAAATTTCGGGTATTCAAAACCCGATCGGAAGTATAGCAATATTATACTCATATTGACCGTAAATTTGAGACGATCAATTCAAGATACTGCGCGTCGAAATCCGACGCTCGAGGTACGTTTTTGGTCAACTTTAAGTATGATCCTGCCTGCTAACTGTAGCAGAGCATTTAAAAAAAACAATATTAAAATTTAAATGGATACGTTGCTTTTCATCTCAGCCATTTGGCTCTTCCCCTCTCTCCATTTGGCAAGATTCTAAGGTCCCTTTCCCTTGTAAGTATCAGCCAAAGCCCCTTTCTTTTTATTTTTCCACCGACGACTTCCCATCTTCTCCTCCTTCGACTAGGGATTTCAACATATGCTTCAGGCTTTGTTTCAGCAGCTGAACTGCTGCTAATGCACAACTTGTGTAGTCCCTGCTACAGCCCACTGTTGCCTCGTTCCAACAATCCGAGGGCCTTTGAAGCTGCTGTGAAATCCCAATCAGAACCATCTGGTGTGCTCTACTCCTTGATAGCTGGAGCTGTTGTTGCATGCAAGGGCAGATCAAGTTCTTTTCTCCTCCAAATTGAAGGATCAAAAGATACAACTCCATTCCCCTCTCCATTTGCTGCCATGCATGTACATTCCTCCCTTCTTTGTTTTTCTCCCCTTTAATTTCCCCAATTTATCTCAGGTTTAGCTCCATCCGTAGGAACCTTTCCAACCCTTTCTTCCTCCAAGATCCAGTGGTTGCCTTTCCCCTGGAGCTCACAGATGCTGTAGCCAAAAGTTGCAAATTAAAGCAACTGTTGTTGTTTTCCTGCATGCAAGATCTCCTTTAAATTAAAGGATCAAATAGGTACCTCCCTATACCTCCATTTGCTGCCATGCATGTATATTCCCTTTCCCTTGTTGCTGCCATACATGAGATGTAATTTCATTATCTTCTTCTCCTTTCAATGTTATTTCAAAAATTAATGAAGTAGAGGGGGGCCTGTTATATATATATATTTAAACATATGTTTCTACTTAAATTTTGAATTATCAAAATTTGATTAGATAACTTGAATATAATTGGCAACTATGAATATTGAAGTCTGCTATGTATTAAGGTGACAATATACGCAGGTTCCTGTGTGTATTTCATCACATAAATAGCATGAATGTTGGAGGTTAACTAATGGGTAGCTCGAAACAGAAACTAACGGCCTTATTGGTGATGCATGAGATCTGAATTTCTGGGATGCTGCACAAATCTTAAAGTCCGACTCTTTCAAGATCTGTAGAATTATAGTTCAGTTCAGAAATTAAAATTTCCAGAATTTATAATTCTGAAACATTTAAGGTCTGCTTATTCAAGAAATTTCAAATCATAGATCATAGATTAAGGTCCGAATATCCATGCACTACAATCCTGTTCATTGATCTAAAAGGTACAATCCTAATTCCATCTACTTGCTGCCATGCATGTACCATCCAACCACTCTCTTGCTGCCTTTCATAAAATTTAAGACCCAAAATTGGAAGCTCATGTTTTAGTCACTGATTGCATGATAGTTGCTGGAATCCTCCTGTTTTATTCCTTCAAATTTCTGTTACAGGAAATGCTTGCCAATTTTTGTTCCATAAGATTCTAAATCCTCGTTTTATTTTATGACACAACAATGTGACTCACTCCATGAGTAGCAATTTTTGCAAATACTCTAAATATAGTTGTCTGTTGAGTCACCAAAAAAATAACAAGAGATATTTTTTTTAAGTACGTTGCCCTTTCTAAACAGGGAGCAGTACAGTAGTATGATTGTGTCTTAAATTTCTCTTGGACATTCTTAACGGGTTAATTATTGGAAATTATTTTAAACTATTAAATATGTGCTGATGTAAGGGCATTTGTTTTAATTCAGTAAAAATTCAGTAGTCTAATGATCTTTTAATCATATATATATACTTATTAATTTCAATCATTCACAGACCTTTCTAATAATATATGAGTTGGGAATTCTTTTGATTTGTATTCAGAAAGAATTTTCTATCTGTGCATAAATTCTATCATAAATCACAAATTTTTGTGTTCGATATATGTCATAATAAGAATTTCAACGAAACATTATCTGAGCCACATAGCTACCTCATGTTTTCTGGCTGCTAAGTTCTGTTGTAAACTGAATTACAAGTTCTAATGATAGTTAAAATAGTCTTACATTAAGAGAGAAGAATATAATATCATCATTTCATCTGAATACTTTATTAAATTGCTTCCAAAATTAATCTATACAGTTTTGAACTGTATTCACTCTAATGTTAAGAAAACGTGCTATCTTATTATGTTTATGATAATTGTGTAAAACAAAAATGCTAACAGGAAAACCTGCCACCATATAAAGTAGAGGTGAACATGAATCAGTTGGGTCAAAATCTATCTTAATCCATGATCGATTCAACTTTAGTATACTAGAACTTCTTATGATCTAATCCATTACATTAAAATTTTGAATCCAAATTAATCCAATCTATCGAAGTGCGAAATAAATCAGATTTTGATAGCTAAGTATAAATATATACTCCTCAAATTATTTTACGATTTTATAATAATCTTGACATCATGATAGGAATAAGAATTGGTGTATGCATCGTAAATCATCTGGTCTGTATACATGTATTTCTTATTAATGAATGTTGACATGGATATATGAATCGATGAACATCAATAATGACTATTCGTGCCGGTCATGTGATCCTTACACTTGACTGTGCAAGGGCGCGGTGACCCTCAACTGGACGGGAGAATAGGAAGCCCAGATAGGGCAGCGACCGCCAAGTGCGCGGGTATAGGATCCCAGTCCCTTTTCGGTTTTTACGCGAGCTCGCAGTGTTTTTACGCCTCGTTGGGATCCAGACTTTAGACCAGTTCCGCTGACCCTGTTTTAGGATACCCAGGCGGGGGATCCTGATTTTTCAGTTTTACGTACGAGCTCGGTTGCCCGTTACCGGTCGGGCTGTTTTTCTAGAGTGACTTTTCCGGGAAGTCCCTCTCACCCGTCTCAGTGGCGTAGTTGGGAGTAGACCTATCCCTCTATTGGACCGTCCTTCCAATTAGGGGGCGAGACGGAAGAGCCCTTTTGTTGGCTTCTTCACCGCTTGAGTTTTTCTTTCGCCAACAGACTTGGCGATTCTATATCCAGATCATCCATATCTACATCTATATCTACATCATCGAGAGTTACATCAGAGAGAGAGTTACAATCATGGTTTGGAGGAAATCACAATTAAAATTGAGATAATTAGAAGTGACTATAATCAGTTTTGAAATCCCCATAAAGATCATAGTTAAGTTAAGTAAATGGAAGTATCTATAGTCTAATTCGAAATCTAATTAAGCTAGTAGACGTGTTGGGAACTTAGTTAGGATGCATTATACAACACCGCATGCCTACGGAGGCACCCCAACCGTAAGACTTTTCCCAAGTCTTAGAGTCATAGTGTGAGGTTTCACACGAACCAAGACCACAGACTATCCACTAGACTTAAGAATTTAATAAATCATTATATCTTCTCATGTCATCTTTTCCATCATCAAAATCCACAAATATGATCTCTAAGTAATATGAGAATGAAATATACTTACTATGATCAATTAGTTATAAAATAAATATGCTTATGTGGGAAATGTGGGGATAAGGGCTGATCATGAGATGTTCTTACTAAAAATTTGGAAACCTTTTACATTTGCAAGTAGAATTAAATTTTAAATTTGAGTTGCTCATGCCTCTCTACTTGCTTTCTTTTGTAAATAATAAATGCCTGTTATTTTTATATAAACTTATGGGAAGTATCAGCACCCGCTGACGCCTTTTCTTCCTTGCATGCATGTCAGGCAAGGAGCCTTTAGCACAGTAGCGGGTTAATGATTTCAGGAGATAAATTTTATACCGAATGGTATGGTTTATTTTGTGCCAATTTTTGTTCAATTTATATTGTATTATGTTTCTTTCTCTTCAGTCAGATTTTTGGGATATACTGTATGTACTGTCAAACTTTGTACATGTGAAATATATGGAAGTTAATGAAATAAGATTTTGGTGACAATTGTTCTAATAACTTGTGGTTATGATTGTGAATGTCATGTGGAAAATTATCCGCGCGAAAAATTTCCCTGTTTTTCTGTCACTTAATGCGATCTCATGTGAATGAATTATTGCGAAACGCGCGTAAACGGGTACCCGGATCCTCGGGGGTTTACAGTTTGGTATCAGAGCAGTGGTACCCCGATACGTACATTCGCAGTATTACAATTCCGATCGCATTAAGTTCTCAGATAGAGACAGTCTTCCGACTCGTCGTGAGTCCAAAAAGGGAAATATGACATTCAGATTCAATCACCACAGATGTCACCATTTTCATTAATTTTCATATTATATCCCAAGAAGAGAAAAAACATATATGATAAGTATCTACGAATGACCCGTTCAGCAGCTACTATGGTAAAAGGCATGGTCTCAGTCTTGAGCCGACCTTTCCATGTTTCATTTGATTCTGGAGCAACACATTCTTTTCTTGCTTCGAGGCTACTAGTTTCTTTAAGTAGAGTCGCAGAGACTCTCTCTCCTCTCCATATCACATCCGAGGGTCATATGACCAGTTGTTTGTCATTTTTCTGTTAGTCAGGCACTTGCCCGTACTTATTGGCGGACACGAGATGCTCGCAGATTGTCTACTTCTACAGCTTGATGAGTTCGACTTGATTCTAGGCATGGATTGGCTATCTACTCATCATGCACTTGTTGATTGCTTTAGGAAGACAGTTGTCTTTAGGATTCCAGGTTTACCCGAGTTCACCTTTGAGGGTACCATACACGACTCCACCATGGAGTACATTTCAGTGTTGCGAGCTCAGCGACTTATCGATCAGGGTTGTCATTCATACCTTGCATTTGTGCGGGAGATATCTGATCAGGAGCCGATGGCACAAGACATCCGAGTAGTCTCAGAATACCCTGATGTTTTTCCTGATGAGCTACCAGGACTACCTCCTGAGAGAGAGATCGAGTTAGAGATGACCAGTACTATCTTGCTACTCTGCAGCAGCCAACCATTAGCTGTGGATTGAATCCATGTTTGAAGTAATGTGATCTCGATCTCGATCTCTATGGCTCCTTATCGTATGGCACCAGCTGAGTTACGGGAGCTGCAGATTCAGTTACAGGAGTTGCTAGATTTGGGATTCGTGAGGCCGAGAACTTCACCTTGGGGTGCTCTGGTTCTATTTGTCAAGAAAAAGGATGGATCCATGAGACTGTACGCCGATTACAGGCAGTTGAACAAGAGAACGGTGAAACACCGTTATCCTTTGCCGCGTATTGATGATTTGTTCGATCAGCTCCAGGAATCTTCGATTTTCTCGAAGATCGATCTTCGCTCAGGCTACCATCAGCTGAGGATTCGCGAGTCGGATATTCCGAAGTCAGTCTTCAAGACTCGCTATGGACACTACGAGTTGTGGTGATGCCGTTTGGGCTCACCAATGCACCTGCGGCTTTCATGGATATGATGAACAGGATTTTCCGTCCATACTTGGACAAATTTGTAGTGGTATTCATCGATGATGTGCTCATCTATTCACGGAATGAATGAGATCATGCTAATGATCTGCGGATCGTCTTAGATACATTGCGGGAGCACAAGTTATATGCTAAATTGAGCAAATGTGAGTTCTGGTTATTCCAGGTCTCATTTCTGGGGCATGTCATTTCTGTAGCAAGCCTCGCAGTTGATCCTGCAAAGATTGATGCAGTTATGTCTTGGGAGCAACCCAAGACTGTCACACAGATTCGGAGCTTCCTCGGATTAACGGGCTATTACAGACGCTTTGTCAACGGATTTTCCCGCATTGTACGTCCTCTGACACGACTGACGCAGAAGGGAGTTCCATTCATTTGGGACGATTCTTGTGAACTTGCCTTTAGGACACTGAAGGAGAGATTGACTACAACGCATATTCTTGCTCTTCCTTCAGGCACTCAGGACTATGCGGTACACACAGATGCATCTGGAGAAGGTCTAGGAGCAATGTTGATGCAGAGAGGACAGATGATTGCTTACGCATCACGGCAGTTGAGACCGCACGAGCGGAACTACCCCACACATGACTTGGAGTTAGCAGCAGTTGTCTTCGCTCTGAAGATCTGGCGCCACTATCTTTATGGGGTGAATTTCGAGATTTTTACTGATTATAAGAGCCTGAAGTACATCTTTGATCAGAAGGAGTTGAACATGAGGCATCGCAGATGGCTCGAGCTACTGAAGGATTATGATTGCGCGATCTCTTACTATCCCGGTAAGGGAAACGTGGTAGCTGATGCACTTAGCAGGAGAGCGCATGCTGATGGTACGACGAACTGGCTATTTACATGGGATACGCTTGCCCCTTTGACCGATTGGCTTCCTCAGGAGAGCGCATCCATTTCTACCGCCGTACCTCCACGATACAGTAGTCTTTGGGATCGTATTGTAGAAGGCCAGGAAATCAATCCTTGGATTCATGATAGATACATGCGCGCTGTCAAGGACGAAGTTGATGATTTTGTCGTAGCAGAGTCTATTTTATGGAAGGCAGGACGGGTTGTTGTACCCAATAACGAGCAGCTACGTAGAGATATTCTTGATGAGGCACACAGTTCACGGTTATCTATCCATCCAGGCAGCACGAAGATGTACCGTGATCTGCGTCGACATTTCTGGTGGGATGGAATGAAGCGCGATGTGGCGCTACATGTTAGCAGATGCATGACCTGTCCAATGGTCAAAGCCGAACACATGAGACCACCGGGATTACTGCAGTCTCTCCCCATTCCCGAGTGGAAGTGGGTGAGCATTTCTATGGATTTTGTCACGGGTCTACCAAAGACACCGGGTGGCCATGATTCCATTTGGGTTGTTGTTGATAGGTTGACCAAGTCAGCCCATTTCATACCTGTCAACACAACTTACACTCCATCCAGATTGGCCAAGCTCTATGTGCAGAATATCATTAGACTGCATGGTATACCACGAGAGGTGGTGTCTGACCGGGATTCGAGATTTACATCTCATTATTGGCACCAGTTTATGTCAGCACTACAGACAGAGCTGAGGATGAGTTCTGCATATCATCCACAGACAGATGGGCAGAATGAGCGCACCATTCAGACGCTTGAGGATCTACTTTGCGCAAGCACTTTGGAGTGGAAAGGGTCCTGCAAGGAACATCTGTCGTTAGTAGAATTCACGTACAACAACAGCTATCACTCCAGTATTGGTATGGCACCATTCGAAGCCCTATACGGGCGGAGATGCCTCACACCTCTAAGTTGGCGTCAGGTAGGTGATCATACTCTTTACTCTGTGGATCTCCTGAAGGAGATCACGAGAGCTGTTGATCTTGTGAGACGGAGACTTCTGACGGCACAAAGCCGCTAGAAGAGCTATGCAGACCATCGAAGAAGAGTCTTGGAGTTCCAGGTGGTATTTCTTCGTGTATCTCCCATGAAGGGAATACAAAGATTCGGTGTTCGTGGCAAACTAGCATCGCGATACGTTGGACCATTTGAGATTCTTGCTAGTGTGGGAAAGGTGGCATACCGAATAGCCCTTCCTCCGCATATATCAGCGATTCACGATGTCTTCCACATATCCAACCTGAGGAAGTATGTGCACGACCCTCGATACGTCATCAGCTACGAGAATCTTGAAGTAGAGCCTGATTTGACATACGAGGAGAAGCCGGGTCAGATACTTGACAGTGGTGTGAAGAAGCTTTGCAGCAATGAGATTCTATTTGTGAAGGTGTTGTGGCACCGATATGGCGTCGAGGAAGCAACGTGGGAGATCGAAGCCGACAAGCGGGCACGATACCCGCAACTTTTCTGATGTAATCATCAAAACAAGCTTTTGTAATAAGATATATGTTAAAATATATGGCTTGTTTTCTCTCTTAGGTTTTTATGGGTTTAAAACCCTTTTAGGTTTTTATGATCACATGAAATTCAAACAAGACACCTAATGACCTTCACTCGAGTCTCGAGGACGAGACTCCCTTTGAGGTTTTTATATTTGTAACATCCATATTCTAACAAACCTGAACTCGTCCGAATTCGGGTCCAATGAACCGAATAACGTTGTCGGTCAATACTAAACAACCTAAAACGACCAATTGATAATGAATCAAAAGTCATTCGGGCAAAATCGACCAAAAATCGGTCGCTTCGTAATGTGCGCCGTGAAAAAACCGCGACGCAAATTCGGAACCACGAAATGAACCGAGACTGTCATTAAATCCGATTCGACGATACAAGACCAACGGAATCGACCGTTCGTCAATCGGAGGTCGTTTGATATTTTTAAATCACGAAATTTAATCTTAAACAAAAATGTATTCGAAAATTTCGGGTATTCAAAACCGATCGGAAGTATAGCAATATTATACTCATATTGACCGTAAATTTGAGACGATCAATTCAAGATATTGCGCGTCGAAATCCGACGCTCGAGGTACGTTTTTGGTCAACTTTAAGTATGATAAGTAAATAGAAAGGTTTTAGTTAAAAAAAATTCTGCCTGCTAACTGTAGCAGAGCATTTAAAAAAACAATATTAAAATTTAAATGGATATTCCAGCCGTTGGTTTTATTCTGCTTTTCATCTCAGCCATTTGGCTCTTCCCCTCTCTCCATTTGGCAAGATTCTAAGGTCCCTTTCCCTTATAAGTATCACCCAAAGCCCCTTTCTTTTTATTTTTCCACCGACGACTTCCCATCTTCTCCTCCTTCGACTAGGGATTTCAACATATGCTTCAGGCTTTGTTTCAGCAGCTGAACTGCTGCTAATGCACAACTTGTGTAGTCCCTGCTACAGCCCACTGTTGCCTCGTTCCAACAATCCGAGGGCCTTTGAAGCTGCTGTGAAATCCCAATCAGAACCATCTGGTGTGCTCTACTCCTTGATAGCTGGAGCTGTTGTTGCATGCAAGGGCAGATCAAGTTCTTTTCTCCTCCAAATTGAAGGATCAAAAGATACAACTCCATTCCCCTCTCCATTTGCTGCCATGCATGTACATTCCTCCCTTCTTTGTTTTTCTCCCCTTTAATTTCCCCAATTTATCTCAGGTTTAGCTCCATCCGTAGGAACCTTTCCAACCCTTTCTTCCTCCAAGATCCAGTGGTTGCCTTTCCCCTGGAGCTCACAGATGCTGTAGCCAAAAGTTGCAAATTAAAGCAACTGTTGTTGTTTTCCTGCATGCAAGATCTCCTTTAAATTAAAGGATCAAATAGGTACCTCCCTATACCTCCATTTGCTGCCATGCATGTATATTCCCTTTCCCTTGTTGCTGCCATACATGAGATGTAATTTCATTATCTTCTTCTCCTTTCAATGTTATTTCAAAAATTAATGAAGTAGAGGGGGGCCTGTTATATATATATATTTAAACATATGTTTCTACTTAAATTTTGAATTATCAAAATTTGATTAGATAACTTGAATATAATTGGCAACTATGAATATTGAAGTCTGCTATGTATTAAGGTGACAATATACGCAGGTTCCTGTGTGTATTTCATCACATAAATAGCATGAATGTTGGAGGTTAACTAATGGGTAGCTCGAAACAGAAACTAACGGCCTTATTGGTGATGCATGAGATCTGAATTTCTGGGATGCTGCACAAATCTTAAAGTCCGACTCTTTCAAGATCTGTAGAATTATAGTTCAGTTCAGAAATTAAAATTTCCAGAATTTAGAATTCTGAAACATTTAAGGTCTGCTTATTCAAGAAATTTCAAATCATAGATCATAGATTAAGGTCCGAATATCCATGCACTACAATCCTGTTCATTGATCTAAAAGGTACAATCCTAATTCCATCTACTTGCTGCCATGCATGTACCATCCAACCACTCTCTTGCTGCCTTTCATAAAATTTAAGACCCAAAATTGGAAGCTCATGTTTTAGTCACTGATTGCATGATAGTTGCTGGAATCCTCCTGTTTTATTCCTTCAAATTTCTGTTACAGGAAATGCTTGCCAATTTTTGTTCCATAAGATTCTAAATCCTCGTTTTATTTTATGACACAACAATGTGACTCACTCCATGAGTAGCAATTTTTGCAAATACTCTAAATATAGTTGTCTGTTGAGTCACCAAAAAAATAACAAGAGATATTTTTTTTAAGTACGTTGCCCTTTCTAAACAGGGAGCAGTACAGTAGTATGATTGTGTCTTAAATTTCTCTTGGACATTCTTAACGGGTTAATTATTGGAAATTATTTTAAACTATTAAATATGTGCTGATGTAAGGGCATTTGTTTTAATTCAGTAAAAATTCAGTAGTCTAATGATCTTTTAATCATATATATATACTTATTAATTTCAATCATTCACAGACCTTTCTAATAATATATGAGTTGGGAATTCTTTTGATTTGTATTCAGAAAGAATTTTCTATCTGTGCATAAATTCTATCATAAATCACAAATTTTTGTGTTCGATATATGTCATAATAAGAATTTCAACGAAACATTATCTGAGCCACATAGCTACCTCATGTTTTCTAGCTGCTAAGTTCTGTTGTAAACTAAATTACAAGTTCTAATGATAGTTAAAATAGTCTTACATTAAGAGAGAAGAATATAATATCATCATTTCATCTGAATACTTAATTAAATTGCTTCCAAAATTAATCTATACAGTTTTGAACTGTATTCACTCTAATGTTAAGAAAACGTGCTATCTTATTATGTTTATGATAATTGTGTAAAACAAAAATGCTAACAGGAAAACCTGCCACCATATAAAGTAGAGGTGAACATGAATCAGTTGGGTCAAAATCTATCTTAATCCATGATCGATTCAACTTTAGTATACTAGAACTTCTTGTGATCTAATCGATTCAACTTTAGTATACTAGAACTTCTTGTGATCTAATCCATTACATTAAAATTTTGAATCCAAATTAATCCAATCTATCGAAGTGCGAAATAAATCAGATTTTGATAGCTAAGTATAAATATATACTCCTCAAATTATTTTACGATTTTATAATAATCTTGACATCATGATAGGAATAAGAATTGGTGTATGCATCGTAAATCATCTGGTATGTATACATGTATTTCTTATTAATGAATGTTGACATGGATATATGAATCGATGAACATCGATAATGACTATTCGTGTCGGTCATGTGATCCTTACACTTGACTGTGCGAGGGCGCGGTGACCCTCAACTGGGCGGGAGAATAGGAAGCCCAGATAGGGCAGCGACCGCCAAGTGCGCGTGTATAGGATCCCAGTCCCTTTTCGGTTTTTACGCGAGCTCGCAGTGTTTTTACGCCTCGTTGGGATCCAGACTTTAGACCAGTTCCGCTGACCCTGTTTTAGGATACCCAGGCGGGGATCCTGGTTTTTCAGTTTTACGTACGAGCTCGGTTGCCCGTTACCGGTCGGGCTGTTTTTCTAGAGTGACTTTTCCGGGAAGTCCCTCTCACCCATCTCAGTGGCGTAGTTGGGAGTAGACCTATCCCTCTATTGGACCGTCCTTCCAATTAGGGGGCGAGACGGAAGAGCCCTTTTGTTGGCTTCTTCACCGCTTGAGTTTTTCTTTCGCCAACAGACTTGGCGATTCTATATCCAGATCATTCATATCTACATCTATATCTACATCATCGAGAGTTACATCAGAGAGAGAGTTACAGTCATGGTTTGGAGGAAATCACAATTAAAATTGAGATAATTAGAAGTGACTATAATCAGTTTTGAAATCCCCATAAAGATCATAGTTAAGTTAAGTAAATGGAAGTAACTATTGTCTAATTCGAAATCTAATTAAGCTAGTGGACGTGTTGGGAACTTAGTTAGGATGCATTATACAACACCGCATGCCTACGGAGGCACCCCAACCCTAAGACTTTTCCCAAGTCTTAGAGTCATAGTGTGAGGTTTCACACGAACCAAGACCACAGACTATCCACTAGACTTAAGAATTTAATAAATCATTATATCTTCTCATGTCATCTTTTCCATCATCAAAATCCACAAATATGATCTCTAAGTAATATGAGAATGAAATATACTTACTATGATCAATTAGTTATAAAATAAATATGCTTATGTGGGAAATGTGGGGATAAGGGCTGATCATGAGATGTTCTTACTAAAAATTTGGAAACCTTTTACATTTGCAAGTAGAATTAAATTTTAAATTTGAGTTGCTCATGCCTCTCTACTTGCTTTCTTTTGTAAATAATAAATGCCTGTTATTTTTATATAAACTTATGGGAAGTACCAGCACCCGCTGACGCCTTTTCTTCCTTGCACGCATGGCAGGCAAGGAGCCTTTAGCACAGTAGCGGGTTAATGATTTCAGGAGATAAATTTTATACCGAATGGTATGGTTTATTTTGTGCCAATTTTTGTTCAATTTATATTGTATTATGTTTCTTTCTCTTCAGTCATATTTTTGGGATATACTGTATGTACTGTCAAACTTTGTACATGTGAAATATATGGAAGTTAATGAAATAAGATTTTGGTGACAATTGTTCTAATAACTTGTGGTTATGATTGTGAATGTCATGTGGAAAATTATCCGCGCGAAAAATTTCCCTGTTTTTCTGTCACTTAATGCGATCTCATGTGAATGAATTATTGCGAAACGCGCGTAAACGGGTACCCGGATCCTCGGGGGTTCACATTCCGATGACTGGCGTCCCTACAACCGAAGCATCTTGGTGGTTGGGAGCACTTCACTGCTTGGTGTCCATAACGGTCGCAACGGAAGCATCACTGACCTCATTTGAGATGGGAGACGAGCGTCCAATGATCCTCGACCCTCACATCTTCTGGAATAGTGGCCCTCCTTAACTTATCAACTCCGTTGAAGGTAGCCCTCCTCAACCTTTCCTCTCCAGCAATGGTGGCCCTCATCCAAGCCTGCTCATTCCCCCAGATCCCCCAGCGAAGGTGTTCCTCTCTCCTATGATGCGACCCCATCTCTTGTGTTGAGAGTTTTTATGTTATGTTACTCTTTTTACAGTTTGTTTATTTCTCTGTCCTTGTTATGTAGTTACCCATTAGGGTTTCTCTCTTCTATATAAGAGAACCCTTGGGCTCTATAAGTATACAACAAAGTATTTTCCTCAATAAACTTGTTGTAGACTTTGATATGGGGTTGTTAGACCTCTTGTTGTAGGTACTTAGCTTCTTTAGCTTGTGGCTTTTCTCATGGAAGGCCATAATGTGATATACCGACAACATATCACCGATATATCGATATCGATGGAGAGCCCATACCGATATCAACTCAGATATCCATTTACCAGATATCGGAGATATTTGCACGATATATCGATGATATGCCGATATATTGCTAACACAAAGAATAATACATGATGGAATTCCACCGAATTGAGATCCATATCGCCCCATATCAACCTCTTTTCGCATATAATTCAGTGAGATATTTGGGGAACTAATTTGGGTTTTTTTAGTTATGTTGTAAAATTAAGTTAAGTTATGGAAGAATAAAGTCGGATCTCATGTTCTAGACATAGAAAACAAGATTTTATGGTGATTTAGGTTAACTAAAAATTAGTAATTAAATAATTCCGTGAATTGAAGTTTGATCTATAATTTAGTGAGATATTTCGGGAACTAATATGCGGTTTTTTAGTAATGTTGTGAAATTAAGTTGTTATTAAAGAATAACGTCGGATCTCATGTTCTTTCTTAGAAATGGAAACATCTTGATATGGATAGTATGTTAACAATATGTTAAACATTAAATATCTAAGACTTTATGTAGTATGTTATAAGTAATAAATATAATAAATATGAAAATTAAAACTAAAAATAATTAGCAAATAATTGATTGTTCTCTTCATATGTCTCATGAATGTTTGATGGATGATTTCTTTGGAAATATCGGGCTTCAGTAATCGACAAGTCAACATCATAGCTTCACACTCCGGTTCGGAATCTAATGGTTATGATGATCGGTTCGATAGTGAAGAGATTGGCTGGAGGTCTGCCACTGCTCCAACTGGCGACAAATGGAAACCATAGTGAAACATTTGTGGGAAGAGGTTGGGAGGAGTCTGGGGATTATGAGACTAAAGCTCCATCTTGTTGGAAACAACAAGAATGTTGCCATGTGCCCGCATTGTCCTAGAGACGTGGGCGAGTTGATGAAGGCCAACTTGGAGGGGAAGAAGGACAAAGATGTGGCGAGGTCTAGAAGGGATGAACAGTTCAAAGAACTCATGTTCGAGAAAGAGTTCAATGTCCTTTCCGATTCGAGGACGGTGACTTTGTCTAGCTTGCTGACATTCAGATTGCGACGGAGAGGAGGTTAGACAAGATGGCGACAAAAGAATCTATGAGGAGCGAGTTTGAGATGAGTGAACTCTATGGTGCATATGACAGTTTCTATGGTGCCAGTGGCAGTGTGAGTAGTTCTGGAGGTGCACCGGTACCACCACCCACCAAAAAACACAAGGTAAAGGGACTAGAATTCTTCTTGATGAGGTGCGGGTCCATGCGGTACATGCCAAGCAAGGATCCGAGGCAGAAGACTGTGAAGGGGGTGCTGCTAGCTCGAGAGAGTGTGCAAGACCATCACCAAGCTCTTCTTTGACGAGAGCATTCCGGCAAACGTTGCTAGCTCGTCTCAAGGGTTGTGGAGAAAGCACAGACGATCACCACCTTTATTTACAACTATTCCAAAGTGTTGGCTTTGATGAGTCGAACGCGCAATGGTGAGTTGGTGAGGCCTAGCATCACACGCTTTGCAACCACTTTTATAGAATTGCAAAGCCTCAAACAACACAAGACATGGTTGAAGATGCTGTATTGCCGAGGTGAATGGTTCGGGATACATGAAGCTTGGATCGAAGGAGGACGGAAAGTGGAGACAATCATGAATGATCTCCACTTCTGGGATGGAAGATAATGGATCCGATTTTTTTTGTATTTCAGATCGTAGACGATGACAAGAAGCATACCATGGGCGTGATCTACGAGGCAATGCGCTGCATGAGAAGGAAGGTCAGAGAAGTAGTTGGGAGATGATTCAAAGCATGGATGCCAAATCAAATCAAATAAATAAATAATCAAATTTTGTAATTGTATTAATTTAATTAGTTAATGTTAGATAATATTTTTTGTGGTTTTTATAAAAGGATGTTAATTTTATACATATCATATATACATAATGTACATTATACACATGTACAAATAAGGAAATAAATTTATATAAAATTTTTTATTAAATAAATTTTTTATTTACTTAAAAATATTTTGAACATTATTTATAATTATTAAAAAGACATCATAGCCGAATGTTGGTCCAAGATGCTCTCACATCCTCTTCACAAGGCATGTATGTATTATCTAATAAATCAATTTTTCCATTTTTGATAGAAATTTAGATGGATTAAAATTAGAGAATTGTCCATATTTATGTATGGGCTTATTACTTCAGTCCCAAGTACGAGTACAAGAATGGTCTTGGTACAAATGCTGACCTTCTGGCATTTGTACAAGTTGTGGTGGAGAGGCTTATCAAGGATGAGAAAACACAGACCTCGTGCATGAATGAGGTAATTTTAATTTTGTAATCTAGAGTGGGAGTAATAAAATATTCATTAAGTGTATTATGTAATAATTTATGACTTTAAACAATGTGCAAGTCAAGTACTTCAGAGATGCCTTGGGTTCTTTCGGTAGAATTAACATAGTTAAAGTAAGGGGCAATACTAACATGGTAAGGACCAATGACTAAAACGAATAAGTCCATTAACTGTATTGTAAATTTTGTAATGCATTGCTACTTTACTATTATTGATTTATCTCCTTTGGATGTTCAGCAGCCGAATGGTGGTACTGTACAGGATGTAAGCTCTCAACCTATGGAAAATGGCAATAAAAGTATTGTATCAAACCGCTTCTACCGGTAGCTGTGAGAGGAACTGGAGCACAATTAACTTGAACCATTTGAAGAGATAGAACAAGTTGGGAGAACAAATGCTCCATGATATTGTCTTCGTGCACTACAACTTGAGGTTGAAGATGAAACTTGCAAGGGAGGGGCAAGACAAAGAGGACTACATAGACCCCATCGATTTTGCCTACATTTTCTAGATGCACGATGATGATGCATATGAAGATATTCTGCAAAGGTGATTGGATTCCAATCGTGCTCTAGCACTTGATCAACGAGAGGCAGGTCGAATCAGAATACAAGCCAACAAATGGGAGCAGCTGTTGGTGACTACATGGCTAGATCCGGGCGAATCACATACCCTCTTGGATGGTTGGAGCTTGATGCAATTGTTGATGACATTCTCTCTACTGGTTCGAAATCCAAATCCAAATCAAAGGATGACAGTGGAAGAAGATGATAATGATGATGTTGGTGGTCGTGGTGGATCTGGTGATGGGGAGGCATATTTAGGGGGGGAGGGGTTAGGGTCAGTAGGGGGTGGTCGTGGACCACAATGATGATACAATATTCGATGTAGGGCGATAATGCATGGAGCATCATGGAAACAAACATGGATAATTTGTCCTAAGTCCGAGTCCAAAACCTATGGATTATGATGCTTATGCACGCGACTATCATCATAAGGACATTTGCATGGACGATTTGATATCATCTGTAGGTTTGTTGAGTTGCATGGACATTGAGAGCCGATACTATGGAGTAACACCAAATCCTCGGGGCGGATATGGATCATCACAAAATGAGAGATCATTTGGCGTCTTCCCTGAATATTTTCATGCTCCTCCTAGACCTCCTCCTCCTCAGGCGTATACACCTCCATGATATGGATATGGTTACAGTGGGTATGGAGGATATTGCAGCTATAACGGTGAGAACTGCCAAGGTAGCCTACTTGAGCAAAACCAGAGAAACTTCTTTGGTGGTGACAGTTTTGGTTTCTTCACCGAGTACGCACTTGTGCCTCATCTTTCAGATCCTCCTCCGCATGGATCTTCTCCTACTTTGTCGTTGTCATCCCGAGGATCTCAAGCCAGTACTTCGTAGCCTCGTCGTGCACCTCATGATATCAGATCTAGTGCTACTTATCCTCGTCGTGGCATACTCATGGGGATCGATGACCATCAATACATGCAGTATGTCGTGGATGGCAAGGCCATGTACTCGTGCATGACATGCGAAACTACTGCGAGTTCATTGAATCCACGATCTGCTATGAGAGACAACAGGACAGGGTGGCCGATTCAGATCCTCCGTGGAACTCTTGGTTCTAAGTAATCTCTTTTACAATATTGCATTAATTTAGATTTTTTCATTTATTTTTGTGAATAGATAAATCTTTATACCAAAGAAACAATGTCTCATTAATCATTAAGTACATTTTTTGAATAAAATCAAATGATTCATATCAATGCCATTCACTATGTGCTTGATATGATTGATATTGTTAGAGTAAACAATACTCTGATGTGTTATTCCATAGAGCCTTCGGGTCTCTTATATAGAGAGAAAACCCTTGGGTAAATTACAGAGTCTTACACTATATAAATAGAAAATACGAAACAGTAAACAGTACAACGCAACATATATAAGTCTCTACACTCCCCCTCAAGATGGAGCATAGATATCTATCATGCTCAACTTGGAAGAACATCTCTGGAACGGTCCTCTGAGCAATGGCTTGGTGAATATGTCGGCAGTCTGGTCCTCTGAACTGACATGAGAAGTGGAGATGAAGCCCTTCTGAATCATGTCTCTAGTATAATGACAATCCACCTCGATGTGCTTTGTTCTCTCATGAAACGCTGGATTATTGGCAATAAACAAAGCTGCCTGATTGTCACATTGGAGATTCATAGGCAAGGGGACATCTACATTCAAATCTTCTAAGACTGCTCTAACCCACATCATTTCTGCACTTGCTTGTGCCATGGCTCTGTACTCGGATTCAGCACTGGATCTCGCCACAACCGTCTGTTTCTTGCTTTTCCAAGAAACTAAAGAGCTTCCTATGAAGATAGCAAATCCAGAAGTAGATTTACGATACCTTGGACATCCTGCATAATCTGCATCTGCACAAGCTGAAATAGACAGATCTGTATCTTTCCTGAATAACAACCCTGTGCCTGGGACTTCAGATATCTCAATATCATATACAAGGCATCCATATGAACTTGCCTCGGCTGCTCCACAAATTGACTCACCCGGTTTACTGCAAATGCAATATCCGGTCGAGTTATGGTAATATATAAGAGCTTACCCACCATCTCTCTGTACCTTCTTTTGTCCACCTCCTCGGTATCATCGTCGTACAGCTTCATGCTTGGGTCCATAGGTGTACTTGAAGGTCTACATCCAGTCATTCCTGTTTCAACTAGCAAGTCTGTTACATATTTTCTTTGAGTCTTCACCATTCCTTGTGCATTTCGTGCAAACTCTATCCCCAGAAAATATCGTATCGTGCCCAGATCCTTTGTAATGAACTGGTTTCCCAACAGGGACTTGGTTATCTCAATCCCCTGAACATCATCTCCTGTAACCAAGATGTCATCAACATATATCATAACCACAACTGTACCTCTAGGGGTCTTCTGGATGAACAGTGAATGGTCCGCATTTGATCTCCTGAACCCCTGTTGTTCAATTAGCTGAGAAAGCTTCTGGAACCATGCTCGGGGACTCTGTTTGAGGCCATAGATAGCCTTATGAAGTCTGCACACCATCTGAGTCTCCCCCTCAGCAGCAAACCCTGGTGGCTGCTGCATGTAGACTTCCTCCTGTAGGTCACCATACAAGAAAGAATTCTTGACGCCAAACTGAAAAATGGTCCAGTTACGTACCACAGCAACAGATAGGAGGATGCGAAGAGTGGAGTGTCTAGCCACTAGTGAAAAAGTATCCAAATAATCTACCCCATATGTCTGGGTAAATCCCCGTGCTACAAGTCTTGCCTTGTATCCATCAAGACGTCCATCCGCATGATATTTCACAGTAAAGATCCACTTGCAACTCACCACAGAGGCACTTGGAGGAATGGGGACAAGAGACCAAGTCCCTCGAGACTGCAGAGCACGCATCTCCTCTTCCATGGCTAGACGCCAGCAATCAATCTTCATGGCATCTTGATAGGTCCGTGGGATCTCAACTGACGAGACAACAGCTACAAACTTCTGGAAGTCCCCATTGAGACGATGAAATGAGACTTGAGAGGCAAGAGGATATGAAGCACATTGTCTTCGCTGCTTCCTGTGAGCAATGGGCCGATCCAGATCATCCATCATTGTGTCGACCGGTTGATCCTCTTCCTGTAGTAAAGGCTCCTGCACTGGTGCATTGTCTAACCCATCATTAGTGATAACATCAAAACATACCTGAGGCGTGTTGGATGGTTGACATGTAGCTTGAGCTGGTCCTGTACGCCTTGTATAGAACTTAGGAAAAGGTTCAATTGGAGGTGGTGGTGGTGGTGGTGGAGTAGAGGATTGACCCAGGCTTGGAGGTGGAGGCACATAGACACTAGAAACTGTGGATGTGGAGGAGACCAATCTGTCACCTGCAGGGTAGAAGTACATGACGGGTTCGAAAAATGTAACATCAGCGCTCACATAGTACTTGTCATGAACGGGGTCATAGCAACGATATCCTTTCTGGGTCCTGAAGTAGCCCAGAAAAACACACTTGATAGCCCTAGGAGATAGCTTATCAAGTCCTGGAGACAAGCGGTGGACAAACGCAACAGTGCCAAAGACCCGAGGTGTAAGAGTAAACAAATCTTTGTTAGGAAAGAGAACAGATATAGGAGACTTTTCCCCAAGAACAGTTGTAGGCATGCGGTTGACCAGATAGCATGCTGTAAGTATAGCATCCCCCAAAAGGATAATGGGGCACAACTCTGAATAAGTAATGTGCGAGCAATATCAAGGAAATGGCGATGTTTCCGTTCTGCAACCCCATTTTGTTGAGATGTGTATGCACATGTGGTTTGGTGGATAATGCATTTAGAAGAAAGAAAACTAGCAAGGGAACGAGTGCAGAACTCCAATGCATTGTCAGTATGCACATACTTAACAGTAGACGAAAAAACATTTTGAACTTCATTGATAAGATTTTGAATAACACTTCCTGCTTCGGATTTATTTTTAAGAAGAAAGGTCCAGGACACTCTAGAAAAGTCATCGACCACAACTAAATAGAACCTGTGCCCCTGATGATCTGGGACACGACTGGGACCCCAAATATCTATGTGAAATAACTCAAATGGGGAGCGACTGCTCCGACTCTGACGACTGGGTAAGCTGGACCGATGGTGCTTCCCTAACTGACAAGCTTCACAACGAAAGGATGAACTCGGAGAAATCTGAGGCAGGAGGTGACGCATTTTCTGTAGCGGCAGGTGACCGAACCGAAGATGCCAGGTATACGGAGACACGGAGCCCTGGGAATGTAGTGAGACGCCAGCATAAGAGTTCCGTACAAGACGATAGAGGCCATTGTGCTCAGAACCACCACAGCCAATCACCCTGCCCGTTAGTATGTCCTGAAAAATAACAGACGATGGGTCAAAAATAGCACGACAGTGCAAATCTCGTGTAATCTGACTAATGGATAAGAGATTCATAGAGAATTCTGGTGCATGTAAAACATTCTGTAAGTGCATAGAGGGCAACAAAGTCGTCTCCCCCTGACCGATGATAGGGGAATGAGTGGCATCAGCAATGAGTACAGAGCGACCAGGCTGGACAGCTCTATATGACTGCAGAATATCTTTCTCACGACAGAGATGATGGGTGGCTCCAGAATCAACAATCCATCCTGTGAGATCATGATTATGATATGAGACGGAAGGACTACCTGAGGCACTGGCTGAGGCAGATGTACTAGCTGATGCCGAAGCCGCAACATCAGACGCATCAGCACCCTCTGATGATGACTGTGGCATGATATCACGAAGCCGTGCCACTAGCTCCTCGAACCTGTGATCGGGAGTAGATGCTGGTGGACCCTGAACATGATCAGCGACACGTGCAGAAGGAGGGAAGCCATGCTTGGAATAGCATGTATCCTCCGAATGACCAGTACGACGACAGAATGAGCACGTAGAGTGTATGCGACCTCCGCGGCCACGTCCACCACTTCCTCTGCCACGAAATGAGGACGAACTACCTCGTCCTCTGGAGACAGCCATTGTCGAGGGAGGTAGAGTTGTTGTATTCGATGGAACAGGTACACGACTGAGCCTTCTGTAGACTTCTTCCATCGGTGGAATGGTTGCATCGGCAAGGATCTGAGAGCGTGCTGCCTCGTACTCCGGGTCAAGGGCAGCAAGTAATACGCCAACCATAGTGGTGTTGCGGAATGTCTTCTGCTGTTCCGGCGTGGCTGTGAGTGGGATGGTGCTATAGAGTTTCTCGAACATCCCACGAAGAGACGTGTACAGAGAATGGAGAGGCCTCCCATTTTGCTTCGTGGTAAAAATATCATGCTGCAACTGCAACATCTTTGTCTCGTTCCGCACCTGAGAGTATGTCGTGGCCAGAATATCCCACATCGCCTTGGCGGTGGGCTGATGGAGGACATCATTTGCTATCTCCGTCGTGAGCGTTCCTGACAACCAAACTTTGGCATACGCGTCATCGGCCTCACATGAGGCATATATTCCCTTCTTCTCCGGCGGTTCATCTTCTGTAAGAATATGCTTCTTACCACATGACTGCATAAGACTGAGGAACTGCATAACCACAGTTCGTAGTTCGTCCCGTCCATTTTGACGATTGGTGCCGATCCTTTAAAGGCACCTATGGCGGGCATATCGACCTTTGGTTCAGACATACTGCCGGAGAATCTGAACTAGGGATGATAGACAAAGAAACTGGTGTCTACCGAGACCTTGAGGATTCAAGTGCATATGTAGACGTTATGCACTTGAACCCATCATCAATCCGAGCCCGACCGAAGCGAGACGGACGTCGGTGAGGCTGATGAAGCCTCGGCGGTGAAGAGACGGTGGGGCTGGGGCCGGCAAGGGCCTGGCGGGGCTGACTGGGGCTGGCGGGGCCGGCTGGGGCCTCGCAGGCGACGAGGCTGGGGCCTGGACGACCTGGCGGCGGGTCCGGAGAGACCTAGCGACGGGGCTGGGGCCTGGAAGGCCTGGCGGCGAGACCTGGGGGTCCGGCGAAGGGGCGGCGGGACCTGGAAGTCGGGGAGGAGCTTGTTGGCGGCGGCGGTAAGGCCTGGAGAGGCCGACGGCGGGGGGGGGGGGGGGGCGGGTGGAGGAAACCCTAGGTTAGGGTTAGGGCTCTGATACCATGTTAGAGTAAACAATACTCTGATGTGTTATTCCATAGAGCCCTCGGGTCTCTTATATAGAGAGAAAACCCTTGGGTAAATTACAGAGCATTACACTATATAAATAGAAAATACGAAACAGTAAACAGTACAACGCAACATATATAAGCCTCTACAGATATGTACGATATAAGGATCATAGATGATCTATATATGTTATATAAGTGTATATGTGTAAGTTATTTAATGTTAACCTCATTATTTAATGCGTGATATAAGGATCATATACCTCTCTATATATGGACCGGTCTTGGGGTGTATATGAAATCCATTTTCAATATCTATAAGTCAGGAATCAACATTAACATCGTTATGTTCGATATGGGCCAATATGTGCGATATATTGGGGTATAAATGACCAATATGCGTGATATAAGTGTGTATTTGTAGGTTATCTGTTGTATTAATATCTTGGATGATCTTAATTTCTGAAAAATGGAAAAATAGTTTTTTGAGCCATTTCTGACATTTCCACTGTTCGGTATATTCGTGATATATCTCGAATATCATTTTCCAGATGGACTGATACAATATCGATATTGATATTTCCTACATTGACATTTCTCTCTCGACCTTGGTCAAGGTCCATTTCAGGTGGGTACTTAGTGCCTTAGCATGGTCCCTTTGACCTTAGTCCTTGGACCTTGGTGAGATTGACGCTTTTCTTTAACAACATGTAGCTATGCTTTGTTAACCTTGATGGAGATACATAAAGATTAATAAGATGGGTTTTCTATGCTTGGTGAGTTGCACGATCCCTTTGACGTTGACAGGAGTATGCAGACATCGGTAACTAGTTTCTTTAGTTTGTGGCTATGCTCCCTTCACCTTGGTCAATATCCCCATGCTGTTGTTCGGTGGGATTCAAATGCTTAAGTGAGTAGGTCGGTCCCTTTGGCCTCGGTGGGGGGCTGTGGACCTTGGTGATTATGGCAGCTACTTTCTTTGGCCAATGGCTTTACCCCCTTTATCTTGGTGATCCAAGGACCACATGAGGCCAGTTATCATTGCTTGGGGCGAGTAGTGTGGTCCCCTTGATTTTGGCAAGGGTTCCTTGACCTTAGAGAGACGGTCATTTAATGGTCCTTGCTCTAGCGTTGTTCTCTTGACCTCCGTAGAAGTCCTTGAACCTCTTTGAGGCTGACACTTAAGGGTCCTTGTTCATAGCGTTGTTTGCTTGATGTCAGTGGAAGTCCTTAAACCATGATGAGGTTAGTATTTGGCTCCCTGTATCCCAGTCTTAAGCCATGAGCCTGTCCAAATTTTATAGACCCATGGATTGAACCTCCCGCATTTGATTTTCTATGAGACAGTGTGATCCATTTATTATTATGCCTCTTCAAATTTAGCTATTGATCATGGTTAATTCCATGTACCAAAGCCTGCGTAAGCATACGAGCCTTGCGTCTATGACTTAAGGCACATGCTTTCCTTGCAAGAGGATTTTCTTCCTCATGACAAATAAAATTTATTGAAGTTTGTCCTTCACATAGTGGTCCAATGGAAGATTTACACAAAGGTTCATGAGGAATTTCATTTTATATGTGACTCAATTTATGAGGAATTTTATAATAGAACTAACACATTATCATCTATTTGTAAATATTTTCTTGTATCTTCTGATGTCTTGGTTAACTGGCAGGATATGGGAATCGAAGAGCCAGAACTTGTGACTATGGTTAACCAAGTTGAAGAACTTGAAACAAAATTATTTACCAATCCAATCCATGAGGTTCACCCTTGTTTTTTTTGAGCTCTCTAACTAGGGAGGGATTGCTTATCACGAGTTTCGGTCTTCCTTTTCTGTATTACTTGATAGAGCTTTATAGAAATATTTAATATATATAATTTAGTACTGTCCATCAATCTTGTCAAATTTGTGGTTATCGACAGTGCATTCATTTTTGAAGGTTTTTTTTTAAATCTATATGAATATCTTTATCCAGTCAGGTAAAACTGAGCAACGATTTAAATCCCTCCAAAGGAAGGCAGAGGTGGATCATGAAATCCATCAACTTCGGTTCATGATGCGAGAATCACAGGTATTTATTTCATTAGTTGGCTCTTAATTATGGATGAAAATGGATAGGGATATATTCGAATATCAGATATCATATTCCAAAAATTAACGAATATGGATATTCATATTTGAATATAGATCGAATATGGATATCACATGTAGAAATTTTTTTATTATGGATATGGACATGATAACAACAAAAATATCGGATTTATATTCGAATATTCGGATACAAATATTATTGTTATTATTATATTACTAATATTAATTGTGTTCAGTAAACAAGCAAACCCTACTCAAATCCATGCATCCCCTTAATCTCCGATGACCACTACGCCTCTTTACCTTGACAAGTTCAGAGGAATCATGAGTACATGTCTCATGTAGGTTGCATCCTCTTGACGATTATATCTATAGAATAACCCCAATGTGATTATATTTTTGATTGGCTAAACATTTTTATTATGGTTTCTATATGTATGTTGTATGTATATTGATGTGATCTTTTTTAAAACCATTCGTAATCGATAAAAAATAATCTGAATTCATAATTTATATTTATTCGATCATATATCTGTATCCAATCTTAATTCAATCCATATTCATAGTCGCTCTTTATCCGATCCAGATTCGTATTCGATGAATATTCGATTTTAGGTTGTATTCGATTATTTACGGATATGGTTTCCTAAAGTCAAATCCAATTTATATTCGTATTCGATAGGATGAAGCAAATATGAATATGGAAATAACCATATCCGATTGGTATCTGATCGTTTTCATCCTTACTCTTGACCGCTATATGAAGATAGTCTTGTGTTTATAGTCCACTTCTTTATTTGAGTTATGATTGGGTACCAATTATGCTGATAGATGTACTGATTCAACATGTTCTATTATCAATAGAGTTTGGGTGGTATAATTTTCATATCTAGTGGCTGATTTTCTTGAATTTGAGCAGTTACAAAAATTCCGTGATGAATTAAAAAATCGCTCTCAAGTTCTCAAGAAGCTTGGTCATGTTGATGCTGATGGTGTCATTCAATTGAAGGGTCGAGCTGCTTGTTTGATAGATACTGGTGATGAACTTCTTATTGCTGAGCTGATGTTTAATGGTGATCTTTTTTGCATATCTCAATTTCTTGTTCATGTATTGGTAACGTTAGGAGTTATGAACATCTAACATGTACCTTGATTTAGGTACTTTTAATGAACTGGATCCCCACCAAATCGCGGCTCTTGGAAGCTGTTTCATTCCTGTAGATAAATCCGATGAGCAGATAAACATGAGAAAAGAGCTTGCAAAGCCTCTCCAACAGCTCCAGGATAGTGCAAAACGAATTGCTGAGGTTTGTAAGCGATCTCCTTGATTTCATTTTGGTTCGAATGAAAAATTGCTCAGATTCTTCTTTTAATTAAGAATCTAAGATGTTTTCTTTTGTTGTTATCTGTTTTTTAAATAGATGGCCATGTTGATCCATTGCCACATGATAATCTAAATATTTGGTTTCATTTACAGATCCAACAAGAGTGCAAGATCGAGATTAATGTAGAAGAATATGTTGAGGCAGCGGTGAAGCCATATCTTATGGATGTTATTTATTGTTGGTCGAAGGTTTGGCCTATGCAAGTCTTTGTAAATTTATGATAAGTCAGCAGTACCTGCTACATATGTTCTCTATCATTTAAGCACTTGTTTATTTCCTTGTTCAGTCGATTTTGGAGATTGTCTGCATCTTAGTTTTTCGAAATGGTGCTTCCATGCATCAACTCATTGTTAAATTTTATTTCTCTCTCAAGAAAGAGGAAGCTGCCAGCTTTTTCTGCAAGGAAAGAATTGGTGCTAGGAACTGTAGTTTTCTCAGAAACAAGCCAAATTGATCACTTAGAGTATCACTTGCATACTATATGGAGCATCCACATTGCACAAAATCTGCCATTATCATTTTTGCTGAAGCTAATCATTGTGTATTGAAATATCCAGGGTGCAAAATTTGCTGAGATCATTGAAATGACGGATATATTTGAGGGCAGCATTATAAGACTTGCCAGGCGGCTTGATGAGTTTTTAAACCAGGTATCTGTTCACCCCCTCCTGATATCATGTGCAGTTCTGTTGCAATTGCCAATTAATTTTAAAACAGTAGTCTACTACCTTGTGCAAATTTACACATCAAGTATAAAGTTTTTATTAAAGCATGAGTTGAAACCTTAAACGGTTTGCATGGAAGGACATATCGATATCGGTATCGATATCGGTACCATGTCGATACCGATATATCGGCGATATATCGGCGATATATCGATGCCATATCGCCGACATCGGAACGAATCTTGCATTTTTGGCATGTCGATACCCGATATCGACCGTATCGGCGATATATCGGTGACCTGTCGATACCGATATATCGCCGATATATCGGGATATGGCCGTCCATGATGGTTTGTACCTACCATCCCGGCCCACATGTAACTAGAAGTTCATTATCAATATATCAGGCTCTAATTCTTCACATGATATTAGAGCAGCGGTCCTAGAATGATGATTTGTACCTGCCATCCTCACCCTACTGCCGGTCTCTCATCTCCGTAACAACCCCCCTGGCTTTGTTGCCAGCCTCCGGACTACCAATCATTGATATAGCATTAGTAATTCGACTTTTACAATAATATGTAATATGCCAAATACGCACATAGTATCCCTCCTGCATTGACCATCCTTTACGCTGATTCTTTGAGCTGCGGTGGCAAGGACATGTTTAGGTATCCCTAAGACGGGTCTGCCCAGCAATAAAGGCCTTCTCGTTGTTTTGGCTTGGCTCGGTTCCAATTTGCTCATATAAATCCGACCTTTAGGTCCTAGCTTACCAACAAGGTTGATGAGAGGGTTGTGTACCTATGTCTATATGCAGAACCTCCCTTCGATGACAGTGTAGACAAGAATCAACTTATCTCCCAGTTATGCCCTCGAGCTACGTTTGTCCGTTGTGGACGAGACTAAAGTAGATGCTACACCATATTCCGGGACCATCAAGGGTCCTTGTCTTGTTGTCAAGATGGATGAGACAAATTACGAGTTGTGGCGATGCAATTCATGTGCGTCGTGGAGAGAGTCATTTACCAACATTGGTGTCAATACTATATGGAAGCATGGTAGCATATTTGCTCGGGTGTGGGTAGAGGGCACTTTGATGACAGAGACTGTCAGGGAGATTCTGCATCACCCCACTGCCAAAGCTATGTAGGACATCCTGGCAACCACATATTCTCATGAGTTGAATGAATAAAAACTTCTTCAGCTTGAACATGACCTATACGTGACCAAGTAGGATGATTGTCCTCACCGCTCATTGTACTCAACCTAATGGGCATGTTTGAGAAACTTCACAGTTACATGCCACCAAGTCTCATTATCAAGCAGTAACTGACAATACGAGAACATCGCGATTGTTGGTGTCTTCCTCATTGGTCTTGACTTGGGTTATGACGACTCGTAATCAGCTTCTATCTAGTGCCTCCATCCCTCCTATGGCTGAGGCATACATCTGTTTCGACAGAATCTCCATGCTATCTGCACCTGCACCCCAGCCCCCCTCTACATGGTTGCTTCATGAGGTAGAGGATTTGCTCAGTTCAGAGGACATGGAATCCATGGTCGGGGAAATGGTCTCCTTCTACAAATCACTTGGGACATTCTAAGGGCACATGCTACCAGAAGCATGTCTGTTCTGCTTCTGCTCATGCTGCTGAGCACTTAGAGACAATCACACCACCCTTTGACCAAATGTATGATGATCTTATCTCTCGTTTAAGAGAGATCATGGGGCCTACACTTGCTACGATTGATCCTCCATCATTATCAGACATTGCTGCTTCTGCTAGCACCTTAGGTATTAGTCATGCTCTTACCACATGTCCCAACACTGACTTTGGGGAATGGATCTAAAATTCATGAGCTTCTCATCATCTTCGTGGAAACATAGATCGTCTTACATCTTATAGCTCGATTCCTCCTAGTCGATCTATCGTCATTGCTGATGGAAGATACTTTTCTAGCACAAGACATGGGGAGATTTGTTTGATGCCTCTATACATGTGTTGAACATCTTACATGCTCTGGGGTTTTCTTTGAATTTATCGTCCATTAGTCAGCTTACTAAGGAACTCAATTGTCATACATTTTCAATCCATTTTCTCTTGTGTTTCAGGATATACATAGGGGCAAGGTGATTGGATGTATCAACGAACAAAAAGGTCTCTAGCAAGGTTTGAAAGAACGAAAGGCGAAACGAGACGTTTTCCTTGGAATCAAGGTGAGGCTTAGCCTCAAGGCAGTCGAAGTGTTAGCCTCGATTTATTGGGAAAAATACACATAAAATTATATATATATATATATCGATGCAATTATATGTTTTCTGACCAACATATAATACATAACACCATAACATATTATGAAGATGTGATAACTCCGAATCTCTTTCTACTACATCTTCATCCAATCAAAGATGGACTCATTGTGTATGACAATGTTTTTAAATGCGCATGGCGCTCCAAGGTGCTAGGGGTCCCAAATCGCCTGAGGTGCTATGTGCTCGCCTAGGCACCTGCATGAGAAAAACAATGTGCTATATATATTACATATACTTATGTGAATATAATATCATATATCTATGCATACATGTATATACGCATCTATATATAAATGTATGTATATTTTGTTTAAAAAATGGTACATAGATACATGCATCTAAATTACAATCTAATATTGATCCAATATATATGTAGGTGTATGCGTGTATATATGTAGTTATTTATACATATGTATATATGTTCTGGTAAGTATTATTATGTCTAAATTTATAGTACTTAAAACTAATACATTCCTATACATGTAAATGTGTAAATAGAACTTAGAACTAATAGTTAGGTAATGTATGTGTATATGTAGAATTTAGGACTAACATGTATGTATTTATGCCTAAACATTTTACAAGTAAATGTCTATTACATGTAAATATGTGTACATGTATATACATGTACATGTGTATATATGTACAAATACATATATATGTGTGTGTGTGTGTGTGTGTGTATGTGCATGATGTGCATTTACATATGTTTCTATGTATATTCTATCTATACATATGTGTGTGTTTGTATGTATATATTATGTTCACAATTACCATACTTAGAGTTAATATGCATACGTAAATGTATGTTTATATTTGTGTATGTTGAGCTTAGAGTTGATATGTATATGTGTGCGTATTGCTATTATATGTATAATCGATGCATGTGTTTGTATGCATACATACACATATACATATATAAACATACATGTGCAGATATTATTTGGATGTAATATTTATCTAACTTCAAAATTTTAAAAAGAATAAAAATGCAAAGAATTCATCAAAAAGCACCCATTTTGCTTCAAGCATGCTCTCTTAGGCAACACATGAGGTAAAACGCCTTGCCTGAAGCAAGGCAAGGCGCCTAGGCCTCACCTTGCCTTGCCTTAGTGCCTAGGCGAGCACCCTCGACAAGATTGGTGTATAAATGTCACAAAAGAATTAGTCGGTACATATTTGATTTATCTCTAAATTATTGTAGAGATGTTTTTCTTCATAATAAGGGAGGGAGAATCCCGCCGTCATATTATTCCCTATTAGCAAGGAGGTCTTGCTGAAGTTATAAACACGAAAAATGTCAAAGTTAGGCATTCATCTTGATATAAATATAGTCCCTAAAAACCATACATATACATTTATAAGCTTCTCAAATATCTAATGAGTAATTGATATCATCAATAAAAAGCTCCAAAAGGCTAATGCCTTGCCTCATCTTGAGGTGTTGTGCCTCAGCTACACCTAAGGCACATGCCTCACAAAATTGGGACCGAGGTGCATTGCTCGAGGCCTAATGGGACCGCCTTGCCTCAAGACGCATTTTTTAATACCATGGTCTCTACAGATTGGTCTAATATCTTTATGCAAACAGTTCTTCCATCTCTATTGGTCCTACCTCTTCCTATGTATGACATCTACGATGTGGTCATTTGCACTGTCAGAAGCTGTGTTGAGTCATTCATGAGATCTTATCTCAGTTGATGCTAGTGCGGATTTTGAAATTATGAGAAAAATATGGTTTTATTCATTTAATTTAGTCCAATTCCAATTTTTATATTGGTTAAATAAACTAATATCAAATTATGATTTTAAAAGTGATATGATTTTGTTTGGTCAATAAGTTAGAGTTATTTTAGGAGTCAAATTAGGATTTTGATTTGATCGAATTTATTCCTCCACCTTTATCCGCTTTTCTCCTCTAATTTATAGGGTTTCCCTCAATCGTGTCCCTTCCTTCTCTCATGAGGTTTGTCGTGCACCATCTCTCTCATCCCTCTTCAGTTTTTCTTACTACATCAAGTGATATCAGAGCATGAAATCCAAATTGTTCCCACTATTCAATGATCCGGTCGTGTTTTGGCAGCCAATTTTCGAGCTATATCATCTACATCGTAATATGTATCCGCGACAAAAATAGTTGAAGCATCATTTCAAATCAAGCATTAAGGTGAAACTTGGTTGGATTCATTGCTATATGAAGATTCATACCAAGAAGAAGATTTTGTAGTTACAACTCCCATACAAGAACAATATTTGGTCAGTGCAACACACATATAGGAAAGGTAAAGAGAAAGCTTCTGTGATGAAAGGTTTATGGAAAAGGATTCCTTGTCTACAATTGCAGCCCACATGCCTTCAAAGCCAACACCTAAAATTAGATACAAAGGAAGAAAAAAATTGAAGAAGGAAAAAACTTCCTGGACTCTATCTTGCTTCCTTCATTGGATGCATGGTTTTCTCTAACATCTGCGTTTAATGCATCGAGCTTGCTTAGGAGTCAACCTTGCACTACAGGTTCAAACCAAAGGTCCCATATTATCGTGCATCGCTGCTTTTCAACTGTTATACCCTCTTTGTTAAACCCCATCGATCCAACCAGGCACACATATCCCTTACATATGTTGGAGCATCGACACCCTCGCCTCTCAATATCACACAACCCTCGCATGCATCAAATCCATGACAGTCAATACCCAACATTGGTGTCCCTCCAACAACCCATGTGTAGGTCAAGTATGTCACCTCGCTCCAAGCAGTTGCCATCGTTGTGTTCAACATCGTACAACCTGCGAAGGCCACCTCTGCCTACTCTATGGAGGGCCCTACTGTATGGCGCGCTCCAAGCACCGCCATTTCCATCCCTGTGGGAACCCCCATCCACGTTGTTAGAAAACGCTCTGGTACCATGTTAGAAATCGAGAATGTGGAAGCATAATCAGAGATAAAGAATAAGAACAATGAAGAACACCATGATTTTTAAGTGGAACCCTACTCTGTGAGGAGCGGGATGAAACCACGCGAGGACGTCTTAAAGGGATGGTGTTATCATTAACTTTTCTCATCTATTACAATGGGTGTAAGGCTTCTTATATGGCCCCCACTAATTTTCCAAGTCCCACAGATAATAGATGTGTGACTAAACCAATGGATATGATAATTGGACCCTGAAGGGATCCAACTACCCATCTACGCGTGATACATATACTCCAACACTCCCCCTCAAGCTGGAGCAACTCATCTTGGATACATAGAAAGAAATCTCAAACTCACAATACAAGGTATTACATACAATATCAACTCAAAACATACTCCACTATCGATTTCTGTCGAGGCTATTACTTCTCATGCCGTGCAGATGAGGGGGACACAGAGGTTGGAGTGCGAGTTGAACTGGATCTCCTCTTCAGAGAACAAGTGCTCTGTACTGCATCTGTCAGAGTCGCTGAAACTGGAATGAGTCTCCACTTGGAGAACTCTGGCCCGCAAATGCACCATCTCTCTGAAGGTCCAAACTGGAAAAGGCCATGGAAACATCCTCGTCGGAGTCCACGCTCGTTGGAGAATGGAGTCTGAAAGTCTCCTCGTAGGAGAAATGGGTATATCCCATTCTCTAAGATAGTTTCAGCGAATGGGATCTCTACTCTGGAATCCCTATGAAACCACATGAAAATCCTAGCCTACTATGGCATAGAGAATGCAATCTCTACTTTGGAGTCCCTATGGATCACATGAAAACCATGAGCCGACGAAATCAAAAGATGGGGACCTCTCAACTAATCTCATACATGTGCACATCAAAATGTAGAAGCCAATCTGAACGTCGAGTCTGGATCTGAAATATAGAGTCTGACAACTGGCATGACATTTGGGCTAGAGAATCTGAATATGAGCCCCATAACTCTACATAATACTCCCCCTATGGAATAGATGACATTGTCCAAGTTGGGAGAAGACATGAACATGGGGAAAACAAATCTTAAATGATCTTTTTCTTGACCATTTTTTCCTTTTTAATAGCCATTTCTCCCTATCATCCTTTTTTGGTAATGAGCCGTTCCAAAATTTGTACGATTTTTCTTCTCACAGTTTTCTTTCATTTTTTCTTTTGTGTAAGGCTTTTTCCTATCTTTTTTTGTACGTGCCTTTTTACAAAAAAATCTCCTATTTTTTTTATAAAACATGGCCTAAATTGGGCCCATACTTCAACTTACCTCCTCCATGTTTTTTTAAACGAACTGGGTTCCTTTCCTCGTTTTATTTAAACCTAGTAGACATGGCCACCCCTTCATTTAAATGAAGGGGTATCGAGCCCCTTCCTCTCACACATGAGGAGTTAGGGTTCCTACAATGGGAATGCTCTGTTGGAGCCTTCGAGTGTTGTGTTGCCGAGAGGAGGTTTAGCGTTCCCAAGGGGGAACACATCGTGAGGCCTTCAAAGCAGTGGAAGCACGATCAGAGGTGCTCTTTATGCAGTCGACGACGCCTTGCAAGCATTGGAAAGAGAAAGGAAGGCTTGGATGTCCTCGTCGGAGTAGGAGGTCTCGCGTGGAGGGTTTGCGAGCAAGGGTGTACATGTTCCCTTTGAAATCACAAGAGGGGAGTGGAGTGTTGCACTGTCGCTGCTTGGAGTTACTACATTGGGGATCAGGATCGTGTTCTTCATTGACCTTCGCCCCCTCCCATTTTTTGAGATCTTCACACGAGGGACTGCTGGATCTATGGCTCCAGGAACCCAAATAACTAGATGTTCACGCTATAGGGGGAGGTACACATCCATCACGAAGCTGCTGCATAGGCGGTGCTACGAGAGAGAGAGGCATTGCTTAGGCAGATCTACTTGGACTTGGATGGGCGTAGGTGGAGCTAGGAGTTGTTGATGCGTGAAGGTGTGCCCATGAGGGATCGACCTGCCTGCTTCTTGATGCTTTTTAAATATGATTAGGCTTCCATTAAGAACCCTAATGACTTTCTCGAACTGGCTGAAGTTGCATTGTAGATGCGCATAATTGAGGTATCAGGAAGAAACTCAACATGTACAAACTCGAACAATCAGATGCATAGATATATGAAAGAGTCGTAAATTAGGGTTTTAAAATACCCTAGAACTAGATCTTGAACTGCTCTTATATTTGAATCTCGAACAATCATGAGTATAAAAATAAATATTTAAGAATAAATCCACGAGAATCGAACCCGTTCTTATACCATGTTAGGATACACACTGATACCATGTTAGAAATCAATAATGCGGAAGTGTAATCGGAGATAAAGAATAAGAACAATGAAGAATATTGGGTTTTTCACGTGGAACCCTACTCCGTGAGGAGCGGGATGAAATCACAGGAGAACGCCTCTAAGGGTTGATGTTATCATTAACTTTTCTCATTTGGTACAATGGGTGCGGGCTTCTTATATAGCCCCACCGAGTCTACAAGTCACACAAATAGTAGATGTGGGACTAAACCACTGGATGTGGTAGATGTGGTAATTAGACCCTAGAGGGATCCAATTACCCATCTACACATGACACATACTATAACACATCGATGGCACCACTGCCCTCCCCACAAGCCTCGATGCCACTGTTGGGTCTCCCATTCCAAACTAACCATTGTTATTGCCAGCATTACAACCACTCCAGTCATCATTGGACCCTTAGAAGCGATCACTACCACCCTGCTCCATACTGTCGCTGAACACAGAGGGGTAAAGAAAGCTTGACAACGACGATAGTTTCTCTCCAATGGGATATGTCATCCCACCAAATTAGGGATGTTCAAGGTATTTCTTAAAAAACCTTCCAACTAAAAATTGCTTATCTAAAGGTTAAACATGAAGGAGCTTGTTCGGAGGATTTATTTCAAAGAAGGGATAGAAAAATTGTGTTTCAACCCTTGGTGGGAAAGTTACAAAAAATGCTGAAGAGACAAGAAAATCTACAAACTTGCGAACATATTTCCAACAAATTTAGAAGGAATTCTGGAATCCTGGACTCCCTAATGAAACAACTCATCATGAGATGAGTTTTTTCACGTAGAGGAGAGTTAATGCAAGCACGGATTTTGGAATTTGGAGAAATTTGGGGTCTGTTCGTTTAATCGAATCCAATACAATATTTTATGTTGGTTAAATAAACTGAGATGAGATGCGATTAGGATTTCAAAATTGATATGGTTTTTTATTTTGATTTGATTTTCAATTATTATTTTTCTATTTTTGTAAACCTAACCATACCTATATAAAGGGGTGAATTGTCTATTGTAAGGATAGAGTTATGAGTTAATGAATTGAATATTGGTTTTGGAGTACTCCACCTTTATCCCATCTCTAATTTCTAGCTCTCAAGCCTTCTCCTCACTCGTTTCGTGAGGCTCGTCGTGCGTCTTCTTCTCTTCTTACCTTTCTCCAATTTTCAATTGCATCATTAGTCCAGCTTCTAGTGCGAGGCTTGCCAACTTGGGAAGCATCATTGTAATAAGTATCCAAGTCGTCATGGTTGTAGTAGTTCTTTATTTGAGTTTGTTCATTTTGACATTTGGGATCCCACTCATGTTCCTGGCCATCAAGGTACCGTTTTTATCTTGTTGCTGTAGCGGTTTTTCTAGATTTTCTTGGGCTTTTTTAATGGAGCATAAATTTAAGGTAGGTACTACTATGCAAAATCTTATCTCTTTTCTACTATTGTCAGGTATGTACATTTTGACAATGCACTAAGTTTGCACTTACTACTTATCTCTTTTTTAGGTCTCATGTGATTTTAAATCAGATCTTTTGTGCATACACCTCTGAACAGAATAGTATGTTGAGAGCGAGCACATGCATCTATTCGATGTCACAGAGACTATCCTGATACAAAGTCAAGCTCCTTACTTTTATTAGGGTGACAATGTTCTTACTTCATGCAATTAATTGTATGTCATCTTCTGTGTTAGAAGAGCAAGTTCTTTTTTCGATGTGTTTCCCGAGAAGGATTTGTTCTCTCAAAACCTCGAGTGTTTAGTTATGCTGCATTTGTTCATCACTTGACTCATGACCTCTCAGTCGATCAAGTACATTTTTGTAGGCTATTCTCCACCCAAAAAAGTGTATAGATTCTTTGATCCTATCCAACGAAAGTACTATATGAGTGTTGACATCACCTTGTTCGAGTCTGTTATTGACTTCATCTAAGTCTGTCCCAGAGGTTTACCTGCCACTTTTACCTCCTTCATCTCCGTCTACTTTTATACATAGAGATCTATAGTTACAAAACCCCTCGTTTTCGTGTCTTGTTATCCAGACACCCCAAGTAAACGCTGAACATTTGGTTTCTATAGATGGCAAAGTTGATGTTTCTGTTCAGCAGGGTGCTACTATACGTCAGAATGATGCAACCAAGCCAAATATTACTATTCATTAGGATGGGCCTTATGATCCATGTGAGGATCTTACCTGGCATGTTGCACTTTAGAAGCGTCAACGCACGCGTACGATATACCATTTGTATGCATCTCTCTCTTGCTAATCTTTCACATGAGTACAAGAAGCTTGTGGTGGGACTATCAACTGTTACTGTTCCACACATACATCCTGACAACTAACCTAGAGTTTTGCTTCTCTCATGGAGGCGGTGGAGCAGAGAGGGTTCTGGATGGTCAGAGGCGTCAAGGGTTTAGTCGGGTACTCGGATTTTTTTATCTTGGAGTTGGGCTAGAAGGTTTAATTAAAGCTTGACGTGGTTTTTTTATTAATACATATGTGGTTGTATACACGGTATACTTGGGTTGTATACTCATTTTTCTCGCATATCAACCGAATATAATATATGCAGTTCAGAATAGGGTCCGCGTCCTCATTTGCGGTTGCCTAGACCACCTTTCTAAACATTGACAGGAGGAATGAACAGGACACATCATTGTACATCAGTATCCTGCACCTTCCATCGACTACAAGATGCCTCATCATATATGGTCTGGAAATCATGCTTGATTATTCTATTTTACATGTCTTTGGTTGTGCTGCATCATGTTAATGAAAGAAAGTGGGATCCAATGGCAGAGAAGAGTATTTACATGTTATGGAGCACGAGTAAAAAGGCTATAGAATCGGATCTCCTTTTGTGTATAGATTAATTATTGGTAAATGTTATCGTTAATGAGAGTTCTATGCTTCACTCGAGGGTCTAATCTGTTGATGCAAAGATGGGGGATGATGCCCACGAACAAGTGGACTTTAACTTGGCATCAAGTAGTGGTCAAACATTTGATTCACACTAATTCTGATCGTGGTTGATGAAGTTGAACAACTACTGTAGAGGCCTTATAGTGTTGATGGTATCGGCTTCGTAGAGAGTTACACTCTTCAATGGTACGACTTTGAAGACACGATGCATATGTACTATAAGTTGCTGAGGAGATAGAGTCTCCAAAGTCATGTATTTTCAATGAGGCTATTGTATGACTAAAATCCGAACAACGGATTGCTGATGTGGATGTGGAGATAATCTCTTTTGAAGAATCGAATATGTAAACTTTGTCAAGTTGCCAAATGAGAGGACAATTGTTGGTTGCAAATGGATCTTTAAGAAAAAAATTGAATCTCAGGCATGTCTAGATGCAAAAGGCTACAATCGGATTAAAGGCAGGAATAATAAAACTCTCCCATTGTAAGAAGTATCCATCAATGTGCTACTAGCTCTTGTAGCACATCGAGAATTGGAGCTGGAACAGTTATATGTAACTACTTTTCAACATTATGAATTTGAAGAAGATATTCTAATGGAGGCAAATTCCTAAGTAGTACCTTAAATTTACTTATATCCCTAGGGACTATGAAATATTTTTTTATCTGGCTGCTACAGTGGTGTCGCATGTTCAACATGCGACACCCTTTAATGTTTTTTTACCTGGGGACTACAGTGGTGTCACATCTTCGATATGAGCTATCTATGAAAACTCTCGCATGTGCTACTTTGTATCGATATGGCATACTGAACATGTGATATAGTTGAAACTTCCTGGAAATTTTGCGGATCCAGGGTTTTTATCCTATTTCACACGTTGAGAATGCGATATTAGACAAATTCCCTGGATCCGCAAAACCTCCGGAAGTTTCAACTATATCGCATGTTGAACATGCGATATTGAAACAACTTCCTGGATATACAATATTTTCAGGAAGTTTCATCTAAATCGAACATGCAATATTGAAGCAACTTCCTGGATATACAATATTTTCAGGAAGTTTCATCTAAATCGCATGTTGAACATGCGATATTGAAGCAACTTCCTGGATATACAATATTTTCAGGGAATTTTGTATAGCCTTTATTCCTACTTGTTCGTGATCCTGATTTCCATATTCATTCCTACTTGATCTTGATCCTGATTTCCATATTCATTCCTACTTGATCTTGATTTCCACATTCACATAATTGACATATTGATGCACAAGAACATTCACATAATTAGCATATTGATGCACAGAAACATTCACATAATTGGCTCCCACATTGATGCACAGAAACATTTACATAGTTGATTAGAATAAAGCCACAAGTTCATATTATCAAATTGCCCACACTGATGCCCAGAAACATTCTCATAATTGACTCACATGAACAACTTTACATTTTGAACAAACTTAGAAATTTACAACTCATCGCCTTCTTCTCCATTGATATGTCCTCTATGTATCATGCAGATCTAAAGGTAATAAACGACTAGCCTCATCTATCATACTTATTGGGGAGAGTCCTGTATCGTCGTCCTCAAATGTTGGCATTGGTGGAGGTGTCAGCGTGTAATATATGGGTTACGTATCTCTAATGTCCACGTCCAGCCTCATCGGTGCTTGCGGTGTTGGCATGTCCTCACACGGTTGCTCGACAATTGATGTGATGAACTGGCTCTCCAATTCTGTGGATGGAAGATCTGCATCTGCCCCCGCGTCTTCCTCCTCGTCCACAGGTACGACTGGTGGTTCATGCGCTCTTCCCCTACCTCTTCCTCTACCTCCAACCCTTCCTCGCCTAGCCTCTGCCTGAGCCGTCAGCATGCTCCTCATGTATCGTGAGTGCATCTGCAAATTGGAATGCCAAACATTGCTCCATTTCATCCTTTGCTTGAACTACAATCTCGCGACACTCTTGGTGTTCGGTATCGTATATCCGGCCCCACCTGGCTAGCTGCATCAAAAAGAAGAATATATAGTGGTTATTTTTACGGAAACTTCCTGGTAAAAATTACAACATATTTGATCAGTGTACTTGCGTTTCTTGCCAAACTTACTCCTAACCGACCTACAAATCTTATCGTAATCATTCTATACCAATCTATGTAGGTCGGAGTCGCAATGATCCCATTGGATTGGTCGAGTGAAACAACTCTATTCACCCGATCATCCCACTCACGCATTTGCACCCAATGTTTGGACCTCCAATCAACATGTACCTTTCCCCTCAAGTCGATGTCGTGGAGGTCCTTGAAGGTAAAGCGCAGGAGGGGAATGTCTTGGCGGCCACCAAATTGACAATGAAATCGGTCCGGGAAATAAAATTCCACAATGTGGAAGTATATCATTGGTACCCTTGACCTCCAAATGATGTCCCTCAAGACAGTTGGCAAGTAGATGTGCAAGTATGTCATCATTATATGACGTCCACAACACCTGCACGGGAAATTGATATGTAATTTAGTGGCTGTTTTTTTTCAAAAAATTGAAGTAATGCGTAGCTGCATATTTATCTGCTCCAGTGATTGCATGCCGAAAGCGTCATGGTATGGTCTCACGACGTGGGTTGGCTGTTGGCGATGTGCGAACGCCGCTGCCCAACGAACTCCTAACGGACGCCCGTGCCACTGCCTTGTTTCCCTAATCACAGGAGCAATATGGCAAAAATGTTCCCATGCTCATAGATGAAGCAATATGACTGGGCCTCCAATCTCCTTGGTCGCCATATCCGCCGCTAAACAAAGATGCCTGTATAGAAATGCAAGTACCGCGGAGCCCCATCTCAACATCCTAGAGTATTGTAGATCATGTAGATGTGGAAGTGCAATAAGAGAAACCAATGACCCCGACTTGTCTGTGAATAAGATGCCACCTAGTAACTGTAAAATGTATGCACAGGCATGCCTCTACAAGACCACCTCTTCAACATCTGGTGGCAATTTTGCGAAATGTGTGAGTAGCCATCTCGCTAATACTCTGCTGCCAACAATCTCAGAAGGAAGAGATCTGACACCTAGAAGCTATTCGCATGTGTCGGCCCACGTTGCTGCAGGTGTGGTCTCTCCTGTAACCACATGTCTATCAATTCTTAACCCCAAGATAAATACGACGTCCTGCAACGTAATAGACATCTCCCACTAACCCCAATATGTTTGTCTGCCTTTGTATTTGGGTTATTGTGTGTCCATTCACAGCTGCACTCCAGCGGTATAGCTTTGTTGCTTTAAATTGCGTGAATTTACGTCCTGCCGCAAAGGTTGCGCTAGCCTCTTCTGCACGTTGGTTAATGTATAAAACACAATTATAGAATGTCTTCTCGATCAATGTAGAAATCGGCAAACGACGGACATCCTTAAGAACTGCATTATAGCTTTCACTGAGATTTGTAGTCATATGACCAAACCTATAACCACCATCATATGCCAAAGTCCATTGTCCTCGGCGACAATCGTCAGTTGAAAAACCAACTACCTGCTTCTGTATTCCACTCCTGTAATTTCCTTATAAAATAAGCAAACTTCCTACTTGTCGTTTATAGTGCGGCTGCCTGTACCAAAGCTTTCATAGAGTCATTCTTAAAAATACTATTGAATTTGCTTGCGACATGCCTTGAACAGAAACGCTAGTATGCGAAAGGTTCTAATAAATCTACATCAATGTCATTCATTACGGATTTTATTCCAGAATTACGGTCGGAAGTGATACATATTGGTCCTGCATGCATACCCATTAGCATGATACGTAACTGTTAGAAAATATGAAGAATGCGGAAGCGGAACATGGAAAAGATAAAGAACAAGAAAGAACGCGGGATTTAACGTGGAACCCTACTCCGTGAGGAGCGGGATGAAACCATGGGAGAAGCCCTCAAAAGGGCATGCTATGCATTGCTTTTTCTCAATGAGTACAGGAGGTTTGGGGCTCCTTATATAGCCTTCCCAGAGCCTCCAAGTCCCACCACTGGACGATGTGGGACTAAACACTGGATGGGGTAAATGGATCTTCTCCAGGATCCATTTACCCTGCTACAACATAATAGGCGCATACAACTTATACTCCAACACTCCCCCTCAAGCTGGAGCATGCAATGCTCAGCTTGGACAAACAGAAAGAAACTCAACTCAACGCTACAAGACACTACGGACAATATCAACCCAATGCGCACATTGCTGCAGTCGGGGACGTTGCTTCTCATGCCGTGCAGGTGAGGAGGATGAACGGGCTGGAGTGTGAGTCAACTGAATCTCCTCGTCGGAGAGCATGTGCTCTGAACTGCGCCTGTCAGAGTCACTGCAACTGGAAAATGAGTCTCCTCGTAGGAGTACTCTGGCCCGCCACAATAATGTGGACAACTGCTCCATCTCTAAAAAGGGCCGAACTGAAAAGGACCATGGCTGTGCAATCCTCGTCGAAGCCCACGGTCGCTGGAGAATGGAGTCTGAAAATTGTCTCCTCGTCGGAGAACTGGGTCTCTCTCATCTGGCTCAGAGAATGGTGCACTGCTCTGGTGTACCTATGATACCACATGAAAACCCTTGCCAACATGGTATAAGGAATGGTCCTCTACTCTGGAGTCCCTATGGCTCACATGAAAACTCTAGCCGAACAACAACAAGAATGATGGGGACCTCAAACTGATGGCATACATGTGCTCACCTGAAAATAAGACCGCATCCTTGTGCATGTCTGAAACTGAGGACTCGGAAGACAATCGTCGAGTCTGAACAACTGATCATCTGTAGAGTCTGATCAACTGGCTGGTCTGGAAACTGGCATCTGAATCTGGATTCTGGAACAATGTAACAGACCTGTAACTCTACATATATACTCCCCCTTTCTCCCATACTTGTCGGAACATGAACATCGACAAAGTTGGGAGAAGACAAGATAAATAGGGGGTGAAAACATCCAAAAAAAATTTCTCGCGGCTTTTCATTTTTTTTAAACCGTCACATTTTTTTTTCATAAGCCGTTCAACTCTTCTTTTTTCTACGGCTTTTGCAACTCAAATTCTTTTTTTTAACTTTGCGTACGGCTCTTTTTTTTAATTGTACGCGGCATTTTTTTTAAAACTCTTTTTTTTGATAAAGAACTCTTGGCCCAAAGTGGGCTCAACTATAAAATCAGAGATTTGTTTTTCCAATAGAATGGCCATTCCTTCTCGCCTCCCTTTTCTTTCTTTTTTTTTTCAACGGCCCATTTGGGCACAATCCATTCCCCTATATTTTTTTTCATACCGCAGCCCACCGGACCCCCTCCTTTCAATTTTTTAAATACACGCGAGGCCTTTAGGGTTCCCAGTTGGGAACCCTCCACTCCCGAAACAAAACGCCGCCCCCGATGGGGAGGCCCTCTTCACGTGCCGCCGGGGAGATGCGCACGCCTGGAGCGCCGCCGCTGGGAGGGATGCACGCACCTGCGATGGCGGGGGGCGCCGCTGTTGGAAATGCGAGCCCACGGCGAGCCATTATGCAATAAATGTTATTGCAATTCACTCCTTAATCTGAAATGAAGAATACATAATTTGCATAATAGGTCCCTTAGTACAATTAGGGTTATGTACCATGGCCATCTTCATGATCATACAGCTGTTGATTCAACTATTGAATCATATTGCTCGTGAAGAAGACGTCGGATCTCGTGTGTCGAGATCAGGAGATCCACCGCTTGGATCATCAACTTAGATTGCGAGAAGCACGCGGTTCATCCCCGCGCTCGCAAGCGTCTCCTCCGTCGGATCGGACTTGAGACAGGAGGTCTCTTCGTTTAGAGACTCGATTGCAACAACGCTTCAAGAGGTAAACCTAATACTTGTTTGTGGTTTAGACGAAACGATCCGAGAAGTGTTCTTGGATCATGTGGTTTCGTCACATGAAAAATTTTAATTTCCGTTGCATAGAACAACTAGTACGACTAGTCGTTCTTCGTCGTATTCGATGCGACGCTCACGCTTCCGTGATGCACTTGAGGATCTAACCATATCCTTCAAGTGGTATCAGAGCCTTAGGTCGGTGGTTTTGGAAACGATCCATAAACCGAGGATGACTTGGGTTCATTAGGGTTTGCGAAAGTTTTCTTGCATTTCATTTTCGCATCTCTGTTTTGATATTATTTTCGGCACTGTTTAAATTGTTTAAACACGAAAATAATATTTGGATTTTATTCCCCATTAAATAAGGAAACCGTAGGATCTGAGTTTGCGTGATTTCGATTCCGTTTGCTCTAGATATGCTCATTTTAGTGAACATGTATCCACTGTTTCGGGGACTGCGGATCATGACGTAATTAAGATGTTAATTGCTGATTTGAAACGCCTTGAAATGCGTGCAAATCACTTGGGTTCTGTTGTAAATCAAGTTAGCAAACTTTAGAAATTTACTTTGCTTAATTTGGATTTAAATTGATTGAGATATGGTATTTTTAGTAAGTGAGGGTCACTGCTGAAAATACTTTCCTAATCAAGAACCTAGTGATTGTCATTTAATTAATTAGTGAAATTAAATTGTTTAATTTCCTGGAATAATTATGTATAAATATTTGTGAAATATTTAATGATAATTATGTCCTTAAATGACTTTGCCCTAACCAACAAATGATTAGATGTGATCTAGATCAAGATTGGTTACATGATCTACATGATCAACATTCCAACAAACATGTTGCTTGAATAGGACTTGGGATTTGTTTAGCAAATCTCATTATAATGTTAATCAAAATTGTTTTGATTATTACTATATGGTATAATTTCGGTTGAAGAACCGATGATCATCTCAAGTACAAAATGATCTATTTTGCATTATCCTTTCCCGAGGTGGATATGGTGTCTAGTCGGAGAGCATTGGGGTTGCGGGTTGCAACGTATGTGGTCCGTCCCACTCTCGTCGGTACTGGACATGACAGCGGGTAGGGTTAGTATAATGCTTAAGAAATCATGATGTATTTCTAATTATTAAAATTCGAAATAATACGTATTTGAGATAATACCATAATTCAAGTAACTATTAAAATGTTTGTTGGATATTAATTGGATCATTAATTTAATATGATTAGATTAATTGGAATCCAATTAAAATTAAAACACTCTATTATGAATAGAGATGTTATTTCCCTTGGAAGAATTAATCATAATGAATATGATTCATAATGATTAATTAGAATTTGAATATGATATGGAGGATCACAAAAGTGACATCCATGGTCTCCCGTCAAGGCGAAGGGTTCCGTCGCCAGATATTATATGTAGGAGACGCCTGTCCGAAGTGACAGCTCCTGCGTACGATCCATTTGGATCGGGCTCTTCGCTTCTCGAAAGAGTAAGGACGTATGCGTAGTGACCCCAATATCGGGTCCTCATATTATTGGGGCGATATTGGATTGCGCATACCGAGTTGTATTCTTGTTGACGGTTGGTTCAATTAATGACGGGTCAACATTGCCTTAGGGGTGGTGGGCCCGGGTGTTAAAGACCGAATTGGGAGATGCAAGTTGGACTTGCAAGGCGGAATGTGTTCCCGCTTCTTTTTATCCGAGTTGTAGGTTCTCATATTATTGGGATGCAACAAAGATAAGGAAGGAGATCCCAGATCTTGTTGAGATATAATGGTAAGTATATCTCTTACATTGAAAGTGATTAAGGGAATGAACTTTCAGTGTTGACAAGACAAGACAACTTTGATATAAAAATCCTAAATCAAAGTAATATATATATATATATTTATATATTTATGCAAATTTCTTATTTCAGATAATCCTTCATTAAAACCCACTCAATGATATACTTAATAATAACCAGTAAAATATCATGGATTGGACTCATGATCCAGATATTGTACTTGCAATTGGACACATAATGTATGTGGTTGCAATATGCAAGTTTCCTCATAATATTGAGGAATGACAATTAAATAGATAATAGGACTACAACCCTAGGGTTTGTATGTCTCTATAGTCTTGATCTCTCATCGGATGTACTTTGGAAGTGACATGTCGATGATGATCGCAATTGTCAAATAATCCTTATAAAATTAATGAAGATATTCTGGCATACATATGTGCTCTTGACATTTAACATGAATGAGATGGTTCACTGCATCATGCAGAATGGTGGCTCTATAAGAGATGATGTATTCAAATTGTTTGAGTACCTACCTGAACCTATGTTTTAAGAGTTTAGATGGATGTAGATGATGAGTGTCATCATTCTACTATCTATACTCTGGTCATTCATGAAGCTTCATAATATTCATATTGTATGAATTTAATGAAGCATGTATAAATGTTGAAATGCTCTTACATAAGAGATCCTTAGTCTTAAGCAATGGTTGCTTATAGATAAAGGGAGCGCAGTGGAAGCATGGGTTGGACCCGAGTAAGAAGTATGATCAAAGAGTTGACTATACATCTATGACTTCCATATGTCATCCGAAGAGTTGGATGAATGCCAATACTGCAATAAGTTGATGTGTTGATAGTATGACTATCAAGTCTATCTAGAATCCTTAGAGAAGGACTCGGATGGAGCATCGGATTAATCTACATAAATCATTGATAAGATAAAGTCAAATAATTGTATCTCAATCTTCTGATGACATTTGCAATAGGTTGCATATGTTTTAGAAGACTGGAAAATTTGATCTTAAAGGTTTATAGTTATCCACATGGATATTGATGCAATTGTTGCAACAATCTCTGTTGGATTGATAGACTTGTTAATTTCAATGGGAGAGTCCTTAGTCTTAGAGAATGTCTCTATGACCTAGATATAAGAATACACTCATTGTTTGTTTCTAAATGTTAGAAATGAACATGAATCTGAGATAGAACTATCATAAAGAGTTATGATGTATATATTTCAGATAGTAATCTAATAATCTAGTGGACTTCACTAAATTAGAAAATTAATGAATGGTTCATTAACAATTCTAAATACTGAAATTAAACCTTAAGATCAATAGGAGGATGAAGATCATTTGACAATGATCTAGCATCAAGCCTTGGACATTTGTCTATTGATTTGATCAATAGACTAGTAAGAGATGAAACTTTAGAATGTCTAAAATTTCAAAACTTACATACTTATGAATATTGTATTCAAAGTAAAATGTCCAATACACCCTTCTTAAAGAAAGGTGTAAGATGCCAAGGTATTCAGGATCTCATGCATATTGATGTATGTAGATCATCTATATCATAGTAAACATTATGGATATGTGATATCTGTTGATGATTATGTATGATATGAGATTTCTTCTCTTCACCTAAGAAACCTTTGAAATGTTCAAAGATTTCATTATTTTTGGTTTAGAACCAAAGTTTGAAGGAAGATAAAATGAATTTGATCTAATCTAGGTAGCAAGTACCTGTTAGATAAATTCAAAGAATACCTTATAGAGATATGAATATCATTTCTATCTCAATCCTCCTAACACACCTTAACTCAATAGAGTTATAGGTAGATACAATTGGATCATGTGTGACATGATCTTATCAATGATGAATTTTAGCATAATTATCCATTAGTTTCCAGGTATATATGTGTAGAAGAGACTACAATATATATGCTTAATATGATTCCATGCATGCAAGCTGGAATCTAGCACTTGAAAGTGTTGCTTCATTAGGAAAATAAAGGATGGTATTGGATACCTACTTTATGACCTTGAGATTCTAAGTATCTCATCTCTGAGAATATGATTCTTAGAGGTTGAGACTCTTGAGAATCAAGATGAAAATGAAGTGTAGGAACTCATTTATCTTGAGAAGATAATGAGGCTCCTGAAATTGGAAACTAAGAGGACAATTAAAAATGAAACACTAATACCTCTTCAAATGAGTTTGAGGATGGATTCCATGTGTCAGAGAAATCTGACAATGATTGAACTTCATGTGATGAAGCTTCTGAAGATCATAGCATGGATAGATGGATGTTAGCAATAAAAGTCTAATGTAGACTTCATATGCAAGTGTTGTATATGGACCCTCGTGGATCCACCGATATGGGTAAAACCTGTAAAGGTGTAAATGGATCTTCAAGAGAAAGGGAACCTGATAAGAAGGTAGAGACCTTCAAAGCACGGTTCGTAGCCTTGAGCCACACACCAGAAGAGAAGACATTGCTTGCAATGAGACTTGCTCTTCGGTGACCATGCTTAAAATCATCAGAATGTTGCTAACCTTAGCTACACAACTTGACTATTGCATCTTCAAGATGTAAGTCAATATTGCATTCCTCTACGAATACCTCTTTGAGGATATTCACATGAAGTAGCCCCAGGGCTTCATAGTTGAGGAAAGCAAGGTGTGCAAACTAAGGAATCCATCTATGGACTCAAATAAGCTTCTTGAAGTTGGACCATAAGATTTGATGGAATTATAATTGTTATGATTTCAGATAGAATCTTGATGAGCCATGTGAAGCTTAGTGGGAGTGCCTTTGTGTTCATCTTGCTGAATGTAGATGATATCCTGATCATTTAAAATGATATAAGGATAATAATAAGTGTTTTATTCTCTGGTTATTCCATATCTTGAAATATGATTTCAAAGATACCTCTTAGATCTTCGTTCTGAAGTTGTTCAGAAGCCAAGAGAAGAGGATAATTGGACTGTCACATTTGTAGTATACCTTGGACATATTCTATTCATAGAAATTCCAAGAAAGGCTTCTAACCCTTAAGATATGGTACTGACCTATCTTAAGGGATAGCACCTCAAAGAGTTGAGGAAGTAAATGCTACAACTACTTGCACTTGTGCATTAGTTACGAGAAGCTGAGTGTATGCTAGAGTGTACAAATACCAGATGTCTGTCATGCAGTGGGAGTAATAAATTGTTACTAATCCTACTGTAGAGATAAAACACTTGATTGCAGTAATAACAAAATCTTCATAGATGAGGAGATTTTTGAGATAGTAATCTCAAAGTCTTATCTTCAAAAGTTTAAGACCATGTAGATAGTGATCTATAAAGGTCTAAACTTTAGATACCTTAGGAGATAGAGATCTCCGGGAATGAAGGTATTCTAATAAGGATTATGGGGATACTGGTTATGATGTCAGGGACACTCTAGCCAACTAGATTGAGTATTGGTTGCATGAGATGCAACATTCGCATTAGATGCGAGCACTGTTACTGGGGATATGCAAGTGCCGTAAAAGGACTTGGCATAGTCTCGCGGGAACATAGTGACTAATCAGCTTACCTAGCTATTTTCTAAATAGCCTATGATTGTCACATGAGTGCGGGTTTAAATGATTAGCCCATTAATGGCTCTTTGGGCTAGTGGGAGATTGTTGGAAATGCGAGCCCACGGCGAGCCATTATGCAATAAATGTTATTGCAATTCACTCCTTAATCTGAAATGAAGAATACATAATTTGCATAATAGGTCCCTTAGTACAATTAGGGTTATGTACCATGGCCATCTTGATGATCATACAGCTGTTGATTCAACTATTGAATCATAGAGGCTGGTGCTTGGATGAATATCTAAAGAGTTAGATTGAGGACTCATCAAGCACCGTCAAATGATTGTTAAGAGATGATCTCCAGCCTGAGTAGGAGATGGCAATCCTTATCTCTGAAGGCTGATATCTGACCGACCTCTTGATGCAGGTCCTCTGCATAGGAATAGAGATTCGGAGGTGTCAGATTAGTTAGGTCAAAGAGTTGACTTAACGAGATCGAGATAACCAAAGTCCTATATCGTATGCTGTCATGATATAGGCACGCATCCTCTGACCGGAGACAGATGTGTTGCTATATGTCTAAGTATGTACATTTGACAGACCAATAGGTTGATGACCTAATCAAGGTCTATACACCGGCGCGCTGGTGTGCATATAAGGGCATATGAGTAATACGATCTCTCAAAGGGATCATACAGGTTCAGTTACTGAACCGGAAGACATGAGCTCACTCATGAGATATTGGGAAGAATCAAATTCCGTGCGCACGGTCGTCTCGCTTTAGAAGCTTGACTGAATTTGTAGGTTTGATATATACTTTTGGAAAGTATATGATCAAGACCTAGGTATGAAATACGCTTTTGGAAAGTGTATGATTGATACCAACTCCCAATGATCGAATGAGAAACTTAATGATAAAACCATGAAGTAGACAGTATAAAGTTGATCCAATACTTCGGGTTTAGTCTGAGTCTTCCAGTATGCAGGATGTACATGTATTGGGAATACCTGAGGGTGATGTGATCATAAACGATTGTATAACCATGACGCTTCCATTCCTAGGGAGTGATGAAACGGGTCTGCATTTTAGTGACTCCTCTCAGTAGAGAAGTAATCTGATCTTGGTCCAAGTGTTGGACATTGATCTGAATGTGATTCAGATGCAATAAGAAGATTAGATTTATGGTCTTGATTTAATCAAGCATCTATGGGAGGCCCGCGATCTGGATTTGAGATATGATCTCAATATCCATGTCACTATACGTGGAACAATACAATCGCCCTGTCCTTATCTCCAAGTATCTGCAGAGAAAGCGCATTATCCTTGAAGGAGTTCATGGATAATTCTATTGTTGATTTATGTATCCGAGCATTGAGAAGATGGATAATTAAATGTGATTTAATTATCACGAGTAATATGAATTTGATTCATATTATAAAGAGAGTTATCTGAGATAATTAAATGTGATTTGATTATCAAAGATGTGAATAATGTGAATGTGATTCATATTATTTGAGAACAAGAGAATAAAGATCCAAGATGATTAAATGTGATTTAATTATCATGGATATGAATAATGTGGGTAGCAATATCCATATTAGTCATATATATTATAAATGTGATTTATAATATATAAGAGAGAGCTATTTGTGATTTACATTTGTTAATTAAATGTTAATGTGAATTGGATTCACATTGGACATTGAATTGAAAATGTAATTTACATTTTGTTTTGGGTTGTAAATATGATTCACAAATTTCCAATGGCATGATTGCAATGTTCACAAAATAAATTGGATTTATTTTTGTGAAATAATTTGCAACAAATGTTGTTGCAAATATTGGAGAGAATCATGAGATAATGTAATCTCATGTAATAGGAAAAAGGAAGCTCCTTTCCTAATGAGGAGAGGGGACAGCCACAATTCCATAAGGAATGTGGTGGTCGTCCACCCTCCTTATGGAAGGAGGCTTGCCTCCTTTCCTATCTCTCCAATGGAGATTGATTTGATATAAATCAAATTATATTTAATATATATTTGATTTTTATTAAATTAATTGTTGTTGTGTTTTTAGCAACAAATCATGGCCATTGAAAGAAACACAAATTAATGTGGACCATTGGATTTGTGTTGACACATGGATTGAGATCCATGGATCCCAAAACCCTATAAAGGCACCCCATTGCTCTTCTTAGCACATAAGTGAGACAACAAGTCTCTCTCTCTCTTTCTCTTTCTCTCCCTCTCATGGCCGTCCACCATGGATGCCCTAGAGAGGCTCTCCATCGCCGCGGCATCGTCGTTATGCTGCCCGATGTTTTGCTCGTGGAACTCCTTCTACTTCGGCGTGCCTTGCTCGTGAAGAAGACGTCGGATCTCGTGTGTCGAGATCAGGAGATCCACCGCTTGGATCATCAACATAGATTGCGAGAAGCACGCGGTTCATCCCCGCGCTCGCAAGCGTCTCCTCCGTCGGATCGGACTTGAGACAGGAGGTCTCTTCGTTTAGAGACTCGATTGCAACCACGCTTCAAGAGGTAAACCTAATACTTGTTTGTGGTTTAGACGAAACGATCCGAGAAGTGTTCTTGGATCATGTGGTTTCGTCACATGAAAAATTTTAATTTCCGTTGTATAGAACAACTAGTACGACTAGTCGTTCTTCGTCGTATTCGATGCGACGCTCACGCTTCCGTGATGCGCTTGAGGATCTAACCATATCCTTCAGCCGCCTGGGCGAGGCTGGTGTCTGGAGCACCTCCCAGAGATGAAGCGCGCAGGGGTTGGAGGTCGAAGTGCAGTGGGGCCGCCTGCTATGTGCGCCAGACCACACGCCCTTCGCGATGGCCTGACTGGAGCGCCGCGCGTGGAGATCGGGCCTGACAGAGCATCGCGCGATGCTTGGCGGGCTCGAGATGCTGCCTAGGAGGAGGCTCCGCCTTGCGGTCCGCCGCTGGGGAAGGTGGGGTCGTTGCCTGGGCCTCCGCCTGGTGGCTGGGAGGTCAGATCTCGATCCTGGCGGCGATGGAGGGCTCGCGGGATGCGCTAGGATCTGGGCGTCGTACGGAGCAGGGGGGTCACCGCCTGGAAGAAACTTGATGCTGCCATGGGATTGCTAGCGGCCTGCCGATCGCGTGGAGACTGCTTGGAACTGTGCTCACGAGAAACTAGGGTACAGAAAAACCCTAGCTCAGAGCGCGGCCTGTTGATGTTGATCTGATGCGAGAGAGAGAGACAGAGTATCGCCACTATCGAAGTCGTGCCATGATGAGATGCGACAAAGACATGGAGATGAACAAGAACATGACTGCAGAAATTAGGGTTTCAAAAACCCATTAAAAACTGCAGAACTTGAACCATGGATTAGGGTTTCAAACAGGATACCCTAGAATCTTGAACCATATAAAAACAAGAATATAAACCCGAATCTCGAACAATAATGAACATGAAATCCTCGAGAATCAACCCGCTCTGATACCATGTTAGAAAATATGAAGAATGCGGAAGCGGAACATGGAAAAGATAAAGAACAAGAAAGAACGCGGGATTTAACGTGGAACCCTACTCCGTGAGGAGCGGGATGAAACCACGGGAGAAGCCCTCAAAGGGGCATGCTATGCATTGCTTTTTCTCAATGAGTACAGGGCTCCTTATATAGCCTTCCCAGAGCCTCCAAGTCCCACCACTGGACGATGTGGGACTAAACACTGGATGGAGTAAATGGATCTTCTCCAGGATCCATTTACCCTGCTACAACACAATTGGCGCATACAACTTATACTCCAACAGTAACAACGAAAGAAACCACTACCATGAAGGACCGGATTCCTCGTCAACAATTCTGAAAGCTAGGGGAACGACATGTTTATCCCCATCAATCCCGTAAGAAATCAACAATTTCTGTGTGTACTTGCCATACAAATGTGTCTCATCAAATACTAATCAAAGGCCGTAAATATTTGAATGCTTCAATGCAAGGGACAAATGCCTAAAAATGGTATTGAAATCTACGACAATGTGGTTTCTGAGGATCTGGATGGTCGCTATATTCGACGTCTATTTTAGTCCCGATATGGCAACCTTCATTGCATGCAATAGATAGGGCATTTCAGCATAAGGCTTCTTCCAATCATCGAATATTATTCCGATTGCTTTCCTCTGAGCATCCCATTCTCTTTTTTTGGTAACCCAGTAATTGTACATCACGTGGATGTGAGCTCTACAACTCGACAACCGAACATTAGGGTCATCCCTCACCAGAGATAGAAGTGATCTAGACATGAATTTGTAGTCTAATCGAGGATGATCCTGATTAACTGTGGGGTTTATACAAGTGTGCGGCCCAACAATCTTAGAGATCACACACAAATCATCAAATTTCCTATAATGACCATATAAATACCAAATACATCCTTTCGATCGGTATGTGCAAAAAACAAACCAGATCAAATTGGTGAATTCTTTAACCATGAAGTCGTAGTGTGACCGGATGTGATATTTCTTTACAGCATAAATTAAATCATCTCTACATTTGAAGGTTCTGCCCTTGTGTATTTCATCAACAACACCATCAAGTACAGACTTCATTCGAATGTCATCCTTATAGGTTGAACGAGTATCGGATCTTCTCACCCCAAAAAATGGTAAACGGTGTACAATCAGTTGTGTGATTTGTTCATCGGCTCGCATCTCCTCGTTTACGACATTATCTTCAACATCTTTATCATTATCCTCTTCCAGATCATCATCGGTTCCCCAAGGGATGAAGTCTTCCAAGGCATGATTAACCTCTCACAGGACGTCATACGCCATTCGTGATCTGTAGATGGCTGCGTTATAGGCACATCAGTGCTAGTGACAATGGGGGGTCGCGTGGTAGGGACAATGGAGGGTCCCGTGCTAGGGACAACAGAGGGTCCAGGAGCAAGGTGATCGTCTACGTCAACAACATTGGGGATTTCGCCCACCGATACAGTTTCAATAATAATGTCAGTACGCATCGATTTCCCAATGGTCCGAGCATACACAAAAATTCCTTGCACATCATCGACGATGCACGAAAACATTGGCTCTTCGCCTTCGCCCCGAGGGATGCGATGTATTAGTTGGATTTTTTTATTATTCACATCCAGGTTGAACTTACGGTAAACTAAGTTCAACATCTCATCGAATGTCATATCAGGCATTAACCCAAAACCACGTACATTGGTCATCGAGAACCAATACTCGTACCCTTCAAATGAAACATACAATATACCGACTCCATTCCGACCTAATACGTGAGGCAACATACAAGTCAATATTATACAATCATGAAAAGAAGAGAAATATACGTGCCATATATCATAAATCTAACAACCAAAAAAAAGTTTTTACCAAAGATCTGTAGATGCAACAGAGGGTCCTGTGCTAGTGAGGGGCGGCAGCGGCGCAAGAGGGAGAGACGAAGGAGGATATCTTGGCGAAGCTCGGGATGGTCGAAGGAGGACTTGGCGGAGAGGAGGAGGCAACAACCACGTGAGAGAGAAGGAAGCGGAGTCAAGGGTGGGCGCACGAGGGTCGAAGGCGCGTGAGGCGTGAGGGTTTGCACGAAGAAAAGTTGGGTTTAACGGGGACTAACAGATATTGCATGTTCGACGTGCAATACAAATAGCATATATCGAAGATGCGACATCACTGTAGTTCCCAGGTAAAAAAAACATTAAAGGGTGTTGCATGTTTTACATGCGACACCACTGTAGCATCCAGATAAAAAATATTTCGTAGTACTTAGGGATTTAAGTAAATCCAAGGTACTACTTAGGAATTTCTTTCTATTCTAATGAGCCAATCGAAGGGATTCACTTGTCATGGCAAGGAAGATTACATGTGCAGATTGAAGAGATCATTGTGTGGACTCAAGTAATCTCCCAAGCAGCGATACAAATTGTTTATCATTTTCAATGGGAGGAGATCAATGGCATGCTATATATTTACTCTGGGGAGTTATATTAGTAGTTGGTAGGCTACTTTAAAACTCTTATTGTTTGTATACTACAAAGGCAAAAGATAGTATTGACAAAAGTTACAAAGGAAGACATGGCTGAAAGGCTTAGTTGGATATTTGTTCTACAATTGGATCATGGTATTGTGTATTGCAACAATCTTTGCACAGTATGTTAAGTAAGGATCATGTGCATCATGAGAGGACTAAGCATATTGATATCAGGTACTACTACGTTTATTTAAGAGGATCAAGGTTAAGAAGGTTGGTGTGATAGATAATGCAATTAATATGGTCAATGAAACATTTCTTTGGAGAAAGTTCAAATATTGCTTGGATTTGCTCAGTGTCAATTGTCAACAGTTGCTCCCTGCAGGGGAAGGTGGTGGTGGAGTCTACAAGTTGATGTTATGCTATCTAAGGATTCACTTCAAGGTGGTGATTGTTGACAATGCCTTGTATCCTTCTATCCTATTTATGTTTGGACTTGGATCTGATTTTTGTTGGGATCTAGATTCTATTATTATTATTATTATTATTATTATTTGGAGGATCCATCTCTATGAGGGTACTAATTCATCCTCATAGTGTTAGAGTTTTGAATTATCCTTTGTACCCCACTTCTTCCACCATATTGAGAGAGGTCCACCGCCCTCGCCAAGGATGTAGCTCAATTATGAGAGAACCTTTTAAAATGTGTATTGTGGGTTGTTTATTGCTTGCTTATCTGTGTGTTTGATCTGTGCGCCACTTCCAATGCAAGTATGTTAGATATTTATGCCATCACAAGTTAAATATGTTTATGCTCCAACTTGAGCAATGCGGCCACAAGTTAAATATGCTAGATATTAATGCTCCAACTTGAGGGACTGTTAAAATATATGAGTTGTAACCCCTTTCGGGGTATTTTTTATTTGGGTAAAATGGGGCTGCCCCCAGGGGGTAGCTAACTTAGCTACCCCCGCCCCATTTTCTCCATGTTTTTAATTTTTTTTTGAAAATTTCTTCCATGAATATTCATCACTATATCCCTATATTGTGTCATTAAAATTTCGTGTGAAACAGAGACTTCTACGGCCTCCATCCAGACAGTCATTTTTTTAACGGTAACAGGATTTTTTAAATCGACCCCGTTTGGATGGAGGTCGTAGGAGTCTCTGTTTCACACGAAATTTTAATAGCATAATATAGGGATTTAATAATAAATTTACACGGTTTTAGATTTCAAAAAAATAAAAAATTATGTCAAAAGGGGGCGGGGGGAGCTAAGTTAGCTCCCCCTAGGGGGCATACACATTTTTCCCTTTTTATTTTTATTCACATTTACTCCCTTTAACTCTAGTCTACCCTGATATAGGGGTCCAGATTCTTAATAGATCAAGCTCTGGTTCTTCTCCACATTCTTGCATTATTTGATATGTAATTAAAAATAATTGGTATGTTTTGGCAGTTCTTAAAATAAATATAGAAATGAAAAACCATCCCTAGCAAATATTGTTTAATCCGGAACCGCGTAGTCCTTATATTTACTCTAATCAAATAATTAATCCAGAACCACATATTCCTTATATTTACTCAAACCTGTTGCCACATTGTTTTCGTGTATGATTATTGTGGTGAGTAACCATCTATTGAGCTACTTTCTCTCTGGTGCATTGCTTGTATGGTCCTTGAGAGAAAACTGCATGCATTATCCTTTTAACGTTATATAATACTTAGGACCGTGTCTTAAAGTCCATCTAGTCTTTTTGCTAGCTTCTTTGTCTAGACGAGTGTTTTTCTCATCTGCCCTGACACCAATTCTCCACAGTTGCGGGCTGCAGCTAATGCCGTTGGAGAGACCAATTTAGAAAAGAAATTTGAAGTGAGTAGTCTGAGTATTCGCCGAGGCATAATGTTCGCAAACTCCTTGTACTTGTGACATTTGTTTAACTTGGTGGAGTGGGAAAGATGGAAGCTATCAAAGACGGCGAACAATGAGTGGTCAGGGGCAGTTATGGAGTTACCTCTGAAATGATTTTTCAGGATCATCGGTGATCACAAACTGCTTGCAGCTCCTAGTTTGTTGCTAAGGTGCATGCTGTTATTGTGGGCATCAATATTGTGGGCAGTTCTGTGTCATGCATTACAACGAATTCCTTCGTATCTTTATTTTTTGTTGGTATTTCTCAGGTATTGTAATGCATATTATGTGTATTTTATTTGTATGTAAGCATGCTATTCATAGTTTAGACGTTACAGGCAAGTGATTGATTGTAGAAATTATGTATGAGTTGAGAAGTCATGTTTTTGGTATCTCAAGGTCTTACAAGTAATTATTTAACTTTTATCGAAACATTGATTTAACAGTGGCCGTTATATACATCGGTTTTAGTAGTGAATATCCATGGATGCTTAGATTAAGTTTTCAAACGGATCTGATTAAAAAACACGCATCTGATTGTGCTTTGAATGACACTTTTCATGAATTTATTTAGCCTTTAAGGTAACTTTTTAATACACAATTGGTTTGATTATTAGTTAGTTGCCTTCCATCCAAAATATCAAAATTCAAATTCTCATACTGATGTGGTTTGCATGGGCCTATTAGGGGTTGTTTTGTGTCAGCGTCTCCAAGGTAGTGGGGTGGGGATGGGAGACTCACCAAGCATAATCAAGGAGTGCATCACTTTATCTAGGTCTCTTTTGAAAACGACTACGTAACAGGGAATTGTTGCTCCCGACTTTGCAATGTGATGGATGAGTCTACGGGCAACACAATCTCCCTCTTCGATACGAGGTGACGGTTAGTTCACTTCAAGTGGGTGGGTCTTCCTCTTTCCTAGATTGGAGATACAAAGATATTAATGATTGATGTCTCCTTTGTCAAAAATCTAAAGGAGTTGGTGGATCGATCCACTTCCAAGGGTGGTTATTAATGTCCTTAGGTTCCTTGGAAGCTATTGAAGGTTTTTTGCACTCCTCTCTTAGATCGTCTTACAAGGTAGTTCCATGCGGTATGTCGAAATTTAGAATTAGAGGGACACAGACTAATTGTGGTTGTAGATGAGTTTTTTAGTAGAGATTACATGAGTTGGCCTTTGAGGCTTGCCTTCTACTTGTTTAGTGCCATAGGCATATGTCATGGAAATGTTAGTCAAGGCTTGATAGTTAAACTCAGACCCAAGTTTGAACTTGGCAGGCTTTGATTTTAGGAATGCTAACTTGAACTCGAACTCATTGAGTTTTAGTTGTGAGCTTCTTAACGATCCTTTATTTTTTGATTTTTATATTTCTTATTCATGAACATTCTTTAATGAACCAAATTGAACTCATTAAGAATCTCAATAATAATGACAATAATGTTTGAGATTTTTTATGGTGCATAGATGAACTTATACATGACCTGCCTTCCCTCTTTCTCTATATATATTTTGGGTGTGTGCTTCTGTGTGTGTGTGTTTGTGTCTGTGTATGGTTGTGTGCACATGTGCTTGTGTGTGTGTATGTATGCACTTAAGGGTGTGAGACAACTCTATAAGGAATAGCCATGATTGTTTACCTTTTAATAAATATAAGCTATCGTTTCGTAGGCGTTATAGAATGGATTGCTATTTATGCATAGATCTCGAGTAGATGGAAATTTTATTGATAAGACTCTTTTCAATTGTAGCCAATATCTTATTACAAATAATTCTAACAACTTCAGGAGAAAAGGAGGCATTTACCTATTACTGAGATGGTGTGATTTGTTTTTTTTCTCAATTTAGCTCTTAATCCTATGAGAAAGAGCCATTCATTTTTTTTGTTCCAATAAATCATTCATAAATCAAAAGATTTATATGATTTGAAATACAAAATTGTTGTTATTGAAGCAAGAATAAAACTTATTTTTATTTCCAAAAGTGCTATTTTTTATTATTCTTTTTAATAATTTACTTCTTGAACAAGAGTACAATACAAATATAATTGCAATAAAAATAAAATAAAAAGAACAATAAAAAACTCATTTCATTCAAATTGATATTGTATTATCTAATCTTATACTCCATGTCAATCTACTGTGCAACTTATTTGGACACTGATATAATAGAGTATCATTATCGTCTAAATATCTCGAGGAGTAATGTGACTAACATTGAATATTTGAAACAAAGTGATGTTACTTAAGTATTGCTGTAAAATTTTATCATAAAATCAAATACATATTGGACTAAACAAATGTGTTAAAATAAGCTTAGGCATGATTATATGTTCTATTTACCAATAGCCACTCGTCAAAATATTAAGATCTGTATGAAAATATTAGAGTGATTATTTGTCTTATCCGTACATTTTAAGATGTATATGATAAAAACATTGCATAATCTTGACTTTTAGAACAAAAGAAAAAACATCGAGAAATGATGAGAAAACAAACAAGTACCCCATACTTTTGAGGATAAATGGTAAATGCTTATGAATAGGAGATTGGGGTGAGCGAATTCATGAGGACGACACATAAGGAGGATAACGTGCAACAACCTTCTAAAGAAAGGATGGTGTAGACAACATCACAAAGGTAAACAAATAGGAAGGTTTTGTTGACATCCGTAATATTAGCGGAGCTGGGAGGAGTCGAGAGGTCTCTCATAGGTATAGGGAGGAAGGAAAAGTTGAGGAGGTAGGAGGTTCCTAAGAGGATTTGAAAGTCATAATGGGTTTGTCATGTCCTTAAGGAGAGTTTGGGGACGTGTCAACATTCCATCCTTTCATGGGAAATGAATAATGACGGACGGGTGTGGCATGTGTGCCACGCAAGTTCTTAATAAAAGAAGTAAAGAGTCAAATTAAGTTATTGAGTTGAATTATCTAGTTAGCACCATTAAACTCGAACTCAATTCCGTAAGGATAATGAGTTTGTTATCCGGCTCAAACTCCAACTCATTAGCTCTTTAAGCTCGACTCGTGAGTTCTTATGAATTGAGTTCGAGTTGAGTTCATCGAGCACGAGCTTTCCTAATACCATAATCGTAGCATGCAATTCCATTATGTGGTGGTCGTGGTAGGCAGTTATAATAGGTTGTGGTATTGTCCTCTCATATGTTGTTGTCATGGGGTTTGCTTGATTATGTGCCATTTGTGGAGTGGCATGGAAGGGAGATAGATTGGGAAGAGGGGACTCTCTACCTCTCCTTCTCTCATGAAGTTTTAAGGTGTAGCTCCCAATTTTGAGGCACCTTGGGGATCGAGAGATTACGGTATCCTTAGAATTCTATTAATCATAGAAATCTAGTATTTGGGGGCAATCATGGACCCTTCAATTGGGGTGGTTTCCAAGCTCGGGGAGCATGTTTCCTCTCGTAAAGGTATTTCCTTTTTTTCGGCTTGGAACACATGCTTAAAAGGAGAGGCTTTCTACCTCATTGTTTGCCCATACTTTTTGGCTTGGTTCTCTAACTAGTTGGTGAGTAGTCTTTTGAGGGCTTGTGCTTGTTTATTCTTTATCAGTTTTGGCTCAATGTCTCTCTTAGTTTCTTCAAAGCAGTTTCTCTTGTATATGGTTTTCTTATAACATAAGTTTTCATGTCACGAAAATTGGGATTGTATGTCATGTTGCTTCCCTTGTTTGTGCCAACATGTGTTCTCTAGAGTTCCCATACATGTGGGAGCTTCGAGTCACGCATGTTGCATTTATTTTGGAGTTTCCTCTTTTGATCGATAACGTGTAATAACATGATAATATGTGATTCATCGCTCTAAAATATGAAATAGAGCTCTGTTCTCAAGTAATTAATTCTATTTAAACAACTAAATTACATTTTTAGCATTCAGGCATGTGTAAATAATATTTAGCGTTCATAATTTTCATATTGCCAAAAATACAATGTATATTATTACATGGATATAACCTTAACTTTCCTTATTTTTAATTATTTTTCACTAATCCAAATCAAATAAAATCTACTTTATTTTGTACATATTACTAACATTAACAAAGAAAAAATATAAAAAATACTAACATATATATATATGTGCCCAATAAATCCAAACCTTAGTTTTGAGACAAAAAGCCATAAATTTTGAATCTCTCTCCATATATATATATATATATATATAGGGCTTATCCACTGCGCACAGGGCGCGTTAGCGTTTCAATGAGCACTCGTTTTAGGCCTTACACGTGTATTAACAATAACTATATTTCTAATTATAGGCTACGACGTGTTTAAAAAATCCTATATTTCCTATTATACAACGTCCTTAAAAATTGGAAGACGGTTTTGGAAAGAAGCAATTCAAATAAATGATTCCACGCGGATCCAAACGCTATGATAGTAATAAATATTATTCGGTCAAGTAAATGCTTATTGTGAGATCAGTAATATCAAGACAATGATCAGTAATTTACATCCAAATAGTTACATTGTACAGAATTTAGTAATATGTATAAAATGGTCAAGTAAATGTGTGTTGTGAGATCAGTAATAACATAACAAATGGTTAGTAATACCATTGTCGATGTAATGTGCATTGCATTAACAAATAGTTACTTTCTTACTTGAGCAATGCCCATGACTTACTGGCCATTACTTTGTTATTACTGATATCATAGTAGCTATTACTTGAGAATCGTACACATTACTGAACATGTAATATAAGACATGGATATATACATTACTGAACACAAACAATAATTTACTTGATAACTGTATATATATTACTTGAGTATCATCTCTAAATTACTGAATTTTGTTCAAAGTAACAAAACGTATGAAAATTACTGACCTTTTGTTATAGTTTTACTGACATCACAACAAGCACTTACTTGTCCATTGTGTATATATTACTGAAAAATCTGCACCATGTAAGAAAATGAATGTATTACTGACCGTTGTTTGGATAATACTGACATCACAACACGCACTTACTTGTCCATTGTGTATATATTACTGAATTCTGCACCATGTAATACAATGAATGTAAATTACTGACCGTTGTTTTGGATATTACTGATCTCGCACAACTATTTACTTGACTATTATATATATACATACATATATATATATATATATATATATATATATATATTACTGACATGAGCATTTGGATCTCGATTTTCAGCAAGAAATAATCGATTCGAATGTTTTCTTTCTAAAACGATCTTCCTATTTTTTAGGACGCGATATAATTGGAATACTACTTATTGTTAAATCGTTTTGCATATTAATCTCCTTCCAAAAACAACATCCTTCGAAATAGGTAACCACTAAATTGGTAATACACGTGTGTGGCCAAGAAATGGTGCGCACCGAAACTCAAATGGCCCTGTGCGCATTGGATAATTTCCCTATATATATATATATATGCTCAATAAATCCAAACCTTAGTTTTGAGACGAAAAGCTATAAGTTTTGAATCTCTCTCCGTAGTCTCATATGAACCTTTGCTCACTTTTGAAGTAATATACATTCAATTATCTATAAAACAAGATTAAATTCATGAGAACCTGAGTTTATATGTGAAACTTGGGGTTTGAGATCTCATTATATATTGTATATTTTATTTGATGTTAACACTATTATTTTATGTACATAATTAACTCTTTTTAATTAATTTATTTATTATTTATTTTCTTTGATTTATATTTTTATAAGGTGTGTAAAAATCCAATAAAAAAGTGAACTAAAAATTAAAAATTAAATCACTTTGAGTTTGTATATAGAGTATATATATAAGTCCCTTGTATTTTATTTATTTATTTTCTTAATTATTAAAAATACTAAAAAATGGATGATTTTGTAAATATTTACTTGATTTTATTTTGGATTTTATCTTATATATAAATCTCAAAAAATTACAAAACTAAAAAAATTCATTTTTCTATGTACATAGAGGACCCTCAAAAATATGTACAGATGACTTATTTTGATTTTGGTTTCTTTTAAAAAGTTGTAGATCTCGTCGAGACGAACAACTTTCATAGAGATTTATGTGACTTCATTTTCTATTTTATTTTGAATTTTTCTTGATTTTGATTTTTCTTGGAGCGACACATGACAATTTCTAGAGCCGCCATGTATCACCCCTTAAGTCTCTTCACATGCCCTTGATTTGGATAGTTGGATGAAGGATGCTTCATCCAACAACCTGTATTCTTGTATTTTTTATTATTTAATTTATTTAATTTATTTAATTTCTTTTATTCCTTTTACCTCACCACATGGTGCCTTATACACCCTTTGATCTGGGTCGATCCAATTTCCCATACTTGATCATTCCTTCGGCCTACATACGAGCTTCCTCTGCCTTCTCCGTCTCTGAGTCACCTTCTCCGATCCATGTCACCGACGCACCACCCCACCGTACATCCTCTCTCCTCCACGAGTTCTCTCTCTCTCTCCCACTTCCCTTCCGTCACCTACGACCGCACAACCAGCAACCCCGCCACGTGCAACCACCTCATCCTATCTCACTGTAGCACTAACTGCTCATAAAAGTCGAGCCCCATCTCTCATCTACCCCATCTACCAAAAGAGAGAACGAGGGCCAGCAACTTGGAACCGATCGAGGTGACAGCTCGACTATTTCCTTCAAGGAGACGATGGTCCTTTCGTCTCGACGAGATCCAGCACTGCTCCAACGTGCTGTTGCGACACTTCCATGCTCCGCTAAGTCTCTCAGCTATTCATCAAAGATGATCGATACCATCATCTCTGTTCTCCTTCGAACGAGCACCGTGTTCCTCAAGAACACACCCTAGGCGAACCACCCTTCATCTTCCAGGCAGTGCCCTTTTCTCATTCCCTTTTTCTCTGTCTTCTTCTTCCTCCTTTCTTGCTCTTCTCTCTGTTTCTCTGCGCTTCCCCCAAATTTTCATCCATTCCAGCATCCACCCTTCACGAATATTAAACGCTCGCCGTTGTTGCACCTTCTTCTCGTCATCACACCTCCCTCGTTCCGATCCCCAATAATCATCTCAAAGGATCTGTGCCATTAGGTCCACCACCTTCTACGAACAACATGACCTTCACCTCCATTCCACCCTCATCTCTCCCCCTGGTTTCGCTAACCACTGTAGGGATCCAGTAGCTGTACCTTAGAGCATCGAAATGTCGAGGTTTTAATCAGCTACGCCCTCTACCATTCTTCCAACAGAAGCAGCTCGAGGATGCCCGTGCCCGAAATCACACCTCCATCGTGCTCCCTAACAGTCAAAGAAGATGCCCTTCTTGTGTCTTCATCATTCAGCCTAAAGGAAAGGAGCTCGAGTCCTCCACCGGACACAGTGGGCGACCCTGGAGTACTACCATCATCAGCACCGTCCCTAGCGTTCTGATCTTCGTGGAGAAGCCCCATGCATGCCTCTGATCATCTGTTTCAGTCATCCTCCCTTGCACGTGCATTTGAAGAATATAGAAGAGAAGAGGAACTCATAGATACCAATTGATCTAAGGCTTTCGCCTTGATCTGACAATTACTAAGAGGTTACGCGCGATGTACCTCCCTCATCTATAGGTGTGCCATCCTCCCTTGTGCGTGCATTTGAAGGCAGCGCCACATGTAGTTGCAGTTTCAAGACGCCACTCCGAGCATTGGCCACGCATGCACCGCATGTGGGGCGTGATAAATTTGCGATCCCACTCACCCCAGAAGATTTGCTGATCAGCCCTCGACTCCAGCAAGCACGTGGAACGCGCACACCCATTAGCTGGTATTGGTAATTGCTAGCTTGTATAGCATTTGTTAAGAGCATTTAATTTTTTAAATTGCATATTAGATCTTGTGTTTTGAGCTTTAATTTCGAGCTTCATTTGTCATCATTTTTAATTCAAAAAATTGCATTATATTGGTCAAATAATCCTCTATGACGTGGTGATATATTTTTTGTAGTTTTGAGACTAATTATTATTTTAATTGCGATGAAAACTTCCCTATTTTACCCATCTGAGCAGTAATTCATAGTAAATATTACTTTCTTCAAAAATCATAGAAAAATCAAATTTTGTAGACTTGATTGTCTTTTGTAAGCCCCCAAAAATCACATCAATTGCATGCATATAGTCCTTAAAATTAATGGTTTAGTGATCCAAGTAAATTATTTTTTAATAGTATGTAAACCTAATATTTTTAGGATTTAAAAATTTTCCTTGATAGATCTTCATTGAATATATCTAGGATAATTTTTTAATGGAAAATAATTAAGGTTGCTAATTATAAAAAATTTTACTAAAAATCACACAATCTGCATTGTTTAATTCATAGAAAACTAATTTTACATCTAAAAATTCAAGAAAATTATAGTGGGTTAATTTCATCATTTTTAACTTTTTTTTAATCAAATTTTGTATAATTTTTGCATTTCATTTACATTGTAAATTACATAAAAATCCCTAGAAAAGAGTCATTTTTCATGCATGCATTTTACATCAATTTATCATTGTATAAATAATTAAGGAAAACTAACCTCTAGATTTTTGAGCCTCATTTGCACGTTAAATTAGATTTTCTATCCTAGGCTAATTTGGCCTTCATATTGACATTCTGCATTTACACCTCATCATTATTTGCATTAAAAATTGCTAAAAAATCCCCCTCGAAAACCTGACATCTAATGAATCTGAAAATCATCCTAAAGAGATTGTGACCTCCCTCAGTTCAACCTTAGGCTTGTCCAAGTAAAGTAAATCTGACTGCTTTTGCATTTAATTCAATATTAATTAAGTGATCTTTTTGATTAATTTGAATTTGCACACAACAATGAACATCCCTTAATTCTCGCGAATTAACAAAGGGGTTTTTCGGGTTTTCATATGGCACCGTTGTTGGGGAGGCACAACTTAGGATATTTTTTACAATTTAGTAGTTAGGTTTTTACAACCCTCGTATAGTATGTGCACCCCAAATTTCTTGTAATTATTGCTCCATTTATTATCCCACATTTTTACTTCTTTATTTATTTCTTTTTTCTGTATCTCTCCCTGACATCATCTTAATTTTTGTGCGAGGGACCTGACGCATCTGGGATGGATTTTCGGACATTTGCATTGGAGGTTGGCTTTTCGGGAAATAAGCCGACTGAAGGACACAATTAAAAATTAAGATTGAGTCGAGTTTTGAGATAGAGTGTAGAGTCTTTATGATTTATTTCTGTATTTTATTTAATTTTTGTAATTATTTGTAATTATTTCACTTTTATAGCAATTTTAGTTTGGGATCTCGCGTTTGTACTCGAACTTGGATTTTTTTTGTGGTGTGTTAAGACCTATTTCACTCTCATGTTGAGGGTGGAGCTCAGCTTGAGTGGTTGATGAATCCACGATTCATCATCTTAATATCTTGCTCTTAGCAAAATCCTTGAGTAAAGTCTCAAATAAATGTACATAAAATTGTTAAATTAACAAAATGACTCTTGTGAATAAAACACACTAATTATTGTATATTAGATTGTACAAAATAAATTACAATAAAAAGCAGCAAAAATAAAGGAGTTTTATACATGTAAATAGCCCAAAACTTCATCTATTTTTAGTAATTTCATTTCAACTCTTTTTTGGTTGATTCTTTCTCTAGCTTTTTCATAAAAATGTATGTAAAAATACAAAAATATAAAGGAAATTTTACCTCAAATAAATGCTCCTAGATCCCAAAGAGAAAAAGCCGTAAAGTCCAACTTCCAAGCCAAATTCTCGCTCCGTATAAACTCCGAATACACCAAACTCATTTTAAAGTTCAGGTTAGAAAATTATCTATCCAATGGAAGTGGTTTCATTAAAATCGGAGCTCATTTGCAAAAGTTAGGTTTTGGGACCTAGATGTACATTGTATATTATGTATATGTTAATTCTTTCTTCATTTTTTATTTTATCTTTCTTAATTATTAAAAATATAAAAAAATCATGGTGGTTTTGTATTTTGATTGTAGTATTTTATTATATTTACTTGTTGTACATAGCTACTATTAAAAAGACAAAAAAATTATAAAAAGAAAAGCAAACAAAAAATATGTACATGTTGTGTATCTTCTTTTGTAAATTCTCCACTATTTTTCTTATCGTTATATTTTAATTGTATTTTAGTAGCTTAATTTTATTGCATTCACATTCTCTACAATAACTTCTTTTTTCCTCCATTAACCTCCAAGTCTTCATCAACCTCTATTCAACACCATTATTCATCTAACTTCCCATTCAACTCCATCACTAATTTAACCTCCCATTCCACTCTACTTCCATTCTAACCTCCATTCCTTCCATCTCTTTTTATACACCTCTCCATCCTCATTTTTTGTCATCCGCCATTCTTATAGAAAAAGGAGAGAGCTTGGAATGTGGTGTCAGTGACAACGACTTTTCATCTTCCTCAAGCGACGACCTCCTTCAGGCGAGATCCGCGGCGACCACCATCGCCGCATCACGAGTTCTCCATTGAGTTCGCATAGCCTCTTCGATTTTATTTAGCCAATCGGATCGAGGCGATGACAGGAGTTCAGCGTAGCTGCTCCGCCAATCCGGCGAAGATTCATGTAAGTATTTCTCCTCATTTATCTTGTTGTTTTATTTTATCTAATATTGTGCCCTTTGTTGTGTCACCATCATTTTTATATCACTCCACCACACCATCTCCACCATTTACCATTCTTTTCCCCCTTCATGTGTACATATTGTTTCATGTTTTAAAAAAATATAAAAAATTTAAAATCTAAAATAAAAAAATATAGTACTGCAACAGTTTTTTTAAAAAAATAAAAAGAATAAAAAAACGAGCAGGAGGGCGCCACCAGCCACCCCCCTTCTTCCAACCATCACGCGGTTGCCACCGCCAGCCGCGGCCGACCACCGCCGACGCCGCAACCATCTCCTCCTATCTAGCGGCGGAGCCGCACGCCGGCCTCCGTCTCCCACCGCCAACGCCGCGGCCGGCGCTCCAGGTCGCAACCCAACGCCGCCTCCTCCTATTCCAGCACCTCATGCAGGTTGCGCCGCCCTCTCGCCATCCAGCGCGGCTTCCGACCGCCACCCCCCTCGCGGTCGCGCGCGCCCGTGCTGCCAGCGCTGCCCCTCTGCCCTTTGGGTTCATCCCCATCGTGAGGGAGAAGAAGGTCGCTTTTCTTTTTCAATTTTTTAATGTAAAAATTACATTGTATATATTTCATGTTTCCGTAATTGCGTAATAGTCCCTGTACATAACTTGCATTGTATTTTGTTTTTTGATTTGCAAAGACAACCCTCTGTTTGCTTCTTAATTTGGACATCAACCTTGAGTCATTTATTTAAATGAAAAATGTTTTCATGTTGAGCAACTAGTTCTATACCTCATGGATATTTAATTATTGTGATATTTGGGCAATTAATTAAAATTTCCTAATAGAAATTCTCCATACTTTACCTATTTTGAGCACTTAATTTCATATCTCACTCACTGTTGCTCTAAAAATTCCATAAAAATTAAGAACGATGCTTTGATAAGTGATTGAGAAATTTTCCAAATTTCATCCAAAAGTGGAGATGTCTTGTGCCTGAAATAAATTGTAGAGTGATTTTAGTATTTCATTTTTAATCAAATCCACGTACATCATTTTTACGAAAGTTCAAGTCTCCTGGATTTTATATGAAAATATCTATTTGGGATAATTCACACTCTAGTTAATTTGATATTGTGGATTAAGTAGGAATTAATTACTCATTGTTGCTCTGTTTTCACAAAAAATACATAAAAAATCATATTTTGTCAAAAAATTCCAAAAAAATTACTGCAGTATCCTTGCATCATGTTTGCATTCCAGTAAATTTTTCATCAATTTAGCTTACTGTTTGTGTGAAAAATTATGAAAAAATCCATAAAAAGTGTGCATTTTTAGTTGTTGCATTTTAATTTCTAAAAATACAAAAAAATGGGTTTTGCATTCATCATTGGATTAAGACTCTAGGAAAAATATACCTTGGCTAAATTGGATTTATTTTCTATTCAAAATAATTTGGCTAAGTTGTGTGTTTTCTTAGTGTTTCAATTCAACCGCAACCTGTATTTGCATTTGTTGCTGTATTAAAAAAATATAAAAAAATCGCACTGAAAATCTACATCTAAAGTTTTGAATTGAACCCAAAGTTGTTCCTTTGCCTCCCTGTGTTTGACCCCAGACTTGCCCGGGATATAAATTAAGCCAAGACACTCTTCACGGAGATATTCTCTCGATTCTGACTGATTCGCTAAGTACACGTACTACAACATGCACAAATTATATCACGTATTTAGCAACTCGTCAGTGGTTTCTAGGTTAAACCCACAGTCATGGCTCTAAGCTCTTTTACCAGGACAAATATGACCTCCTTGTGCTCGTTTAATTAGGACCACACTTCACTTAATAATACACACCTTAGAATATTCTACTTAGTCAAGTATTAAATTCAAATTCTTCCCGACTAATAGAAGTTCCTACTATGTGCGATTTCCTCGCTTGCATTTTGCATTTAGTGTAAAAATTTCAATTTTGTATTGCATTCTACATGTAGAGAACTAGGAAGCACTATAAGTCTCCTAACTTGGCATTCATAATTTTTTTTTCAATTTTGCATAAGTTTTTCGATCTCCTTCCTCTATTTTATAACTTAGGAAGTTAATGGAATTGGGACTATCAATAAGTGTGCTAAGTGGTAGATTAATTTACAAGTGGTAACCAACTTAAAAATCGAAATTGCTCATACAATTTTGACCAAAACCATTACAAAAAAATTGAAATTGTATTCGAGAGAGCAACAACAACCTTGGACAGAGGTACTTACCCCTAGACAGAGTGGGTGAGGACACAACAACTAAGGTTAGAGCCAAAATCCTTGGACTTTGTTCCTAAGTTTCTATTCTGACTCTTGAGGATTTGAGAGTTGTAAGGGCTTTCCTTTGACCTTAGAAATGAGTTTCGGTTGTGTAAGCATGGTAGTCTTCTTAGGGGTGTGATACTGAAAGACGTCAGCATGGGAAGATTACCCCTTTTATTGGGAACTATTAGGAGCATCGTTGGGTGTAAGGCAACTCCATTGTGTGTAAAGGGTGTACAAGATTGTTTTATCCCCAAACTAAATTTGGAAAGGTAATTGGTCGGACCTTTGCAGCCTTCACTATGTGTAGTTGGTGAATTTGAGGTTTGTTTTGTGTTTGCATTCATGAGTGTGCGTTCAAAGACTACACTCCACCGCCTTTTTGATCAATCCTTGTTTGAGTCATGCTCTTTTATCGAATTTCTTGACAAAGAGAATGTCACATTGGGGTGATTTTTTCTTGGAATTTGCAAGCCTCTCACTGAACAATCCAAAGTGACCATCCTCATAGGCAAGGGATGACTCTCTTCTTCGGCCCCTTGGCTTCAAGGCAACCCTTTCCTCGAAGCCAAGACTAATAAGTCTTTCTTTTTCTGAGGAAGGTCAGACCCAAACCTCTCCTTATTTCGCTTCTCACACTGAGGAAGATCCTCACCCCAATGTTTCTAGACCTGCTTCTTCTACCCATACTAAATCCAATATAATTGATTCTGAAGGTGAAGAAGAACAAGTGAGCAAGATTCCTCCCAAAAGAAACATTGATGAAGAGGAAGACAGTGTTGCATTGTGGGATATCTTTGCAAGACTAGAACGAGCCAAGCAGCGTAGTGAACAATTTAGAGAAGAGGTTGATCAGTTGAGAATTGGGGGAGGAAACAGACCCGAGGGGGAATCAATAAGGGATGCTTACAATCCCAGTTCTGTACAGAATGAGAACTGGCTTAGGCAAGTTGTGCCACCCAATGCTGGGGAATTGATGCACCATTTTCTAACACTCCCATCGAAATTTTATGGCAATGCAGTAAAGGAACCATACATGTTCATGCAGAAGTTCGAGCTAATTTTTGACAACCTAGGATGACCTGGTGTTTCTTAGGACTGCTTCTGTCTTAGGGCTTTCCCATTCGCCATTGCAGGCAAAGCTGCATACTTGCTTAAGAACTTGGGGAAGGTAGCCACCAAGTGGGTCGCGTTGAAGGACTTGTTTCTCAAGAAGTTCTACCACCTAAGTAGAACTAATCAGATGATGTTGTAGATATTTCGCTTTGCATAGATGCCTCATGAACCATTCCATGAGACATGGGAGAGGTTCAAAGATATTATTTAGAAGTGTCCATGCCACGATATCGATAAGCCAATCTTGGCCCAGAATTTGTACAGTGACTCTCGAGGTTCTAGGTCTAGTGAGTGCTTCCTGTGGAGGCAACAATCTGAACAAAGGAGTCGAACATGGTTTGGACAATCTTCGAGCAAATGATAGAGACCAGCCACACCAAATCCATTGCCAAGGCTTATGATAATCCACCTTCCCTCGCGTACATCAAGAGGTGGGAAGATTAGCTGTCGTTGATCTGGTGAATGACCTACTCCCCAACATGGGGATAATTAGTGACAAGCTAACCAAGGTCGACCAAATCGAGAAGAAGGTGAGTGAGATACATAAGCTCGTCGAGTGGGAGAACCTCGCCAAGCTTCCCAGATAGATGGCAACGTTAATTGAAAGGATATTTAAGACTAAGATATATGCTCCGTCTGCACCCCTTGCTTCCATCTACAAAGTGCACCACATTCATGAGCAGCTCGTACATGGGCCTCACATCACATGGGCTCAGGGTCAGTTTGAGCTCTACGAGAGCTAGCTCACGGAGCCGACTATCGAGACAGTTTTCGAGGAACCTCCACATGTGTGGAAGGTGAAAGGGATATGGTACACCAATGATCCCAACACCACTCAACGACAGCCGTAACAACACACACAGTACCCACAACACAATTAACACCTAGTAAATCACCAATTCATCATATTTATTCATCTATTTTTGGCTTAAAATCCCTTACAAAACACATGTAAATTGTATTGATTCTCATCAATTATCAATTCTTATTCATATGTAAATAGTGTATAATTATCATTATTTTAACCCACAATAAATAAATAAAGAAATAAAGGAAAAAGAAAGAAAAGAAGAGACTGTATATTTGAAATAAATACATTCTGGTCCTAACTCTGGGAGTAGGTCAAGACTTGACCTAATCGAAAAGGAATAAAGTAGGGGAAGATAGGGTCATTAATGTACAAAAATTCTAGAAAATAAACTTCACATGTGTGTATTCATCATTGTTCATAATGTATATATCTTCTATTATTTTATTTATCATTGAAACAAACTCAAATAAAAATGTTTTTTCTTGAAACTTGTACATAAAAATGTGCTTTACATAATAAAAATAATTGCAAAAAAATTCTTGTACATAATAAGAGAGACAACAATTTGAAAAAGTTGCAACGTCGAAATTGAAAGATCAATATCTATGCCATACATATTCAGAATAAACAAACTAACTTTCATTGTGTTCAAACTAAATAAGCTTGAAAATGAAAGTGGTTACATAAAATTTGAAGTTAAGATGTGAACGTCAACTTTTTAGACAACTATTGTACATAGTTGTCTATAGTGTACTTATTTATTTATCTATTCATATTTTTGCACATATCGTAGTTTTATTATTGTCTACATATTTTATATTATTTATACAAAATAAAAATAAAATTAACTCAAGTGAAAATAACCAAAATTAAAATGATTGTATTTATTACATATGTATGGTGTACCTATATTGTACATTTGTATATTTAATTAACCCCTTAAATTAAATCATAAAAATAAAATAAAAATATATTAAAAACCCTCTAATTTTTCTGTAAATAAAAAAATATAAAAATAATGTATATTTTTGTGGAAACAATTCTTTAAAATTGTGTATATTGTATATAAATAGGTATTGTATACCTATGAATAAAGGTTTTTATTTATTTTAACCTAATTAATTTACTTATTTAATTTATTAAAAATCGTCAAAAATTAACTTATTTATTTATAAACATTATTTTTTAAAAAGTTTTAAATTAAAACTCATTTTATATTTATTCTCGATTTAATTTTATTTTCTTTTAGTGTTTTTGTCATGTAGTGCTTGGACTCATTCGAGTATGAGCTCTGATTGGCGGACCTAGGTTTGTTGACCCAAACACTGAATAATTTATCTTCCGAAATAGTCTCAATTTATGCACTCCTTGATTTTCAAATTCACCCCCCTTCCCCTATAAATAATGCTTCAGCTCTAATTTCCCAATCTGATATGTTTTCCACCTTTTTCACCCCGTGATTGGTTCCAGGAGTCTACTAAGGTGACAACAAGGGCGCTCTTCGATCAGGAGTGTGTTTCTGGTTGAGGAGCGAGATCCAATTCGCCGTTGAAGCTCTTCAATGAGCCTAGTTTCTTCAGTCGTTCCATAGCTGAATTGAATCGAGAATCCATCCATCTTCTTTTTTTCTTCATTGGACTTGATGGCACTGAAAGGGAAGACACCCTTGGCAGATCAATCTGAGATCAACACCATTATGTTGGCATCTATTCAGGCCATATGTGCATAATTGACAGAGCAAGCCAACAAAATGGTAGGATTAAGGGTCTTGATCTTAAAGAGGAGACATGATAGAGAGAGGAGAGAGGAGGATGAACATAGATGAGGTGGGAATGGGTGAGAGAATGAGAATAACATAGCAAATCATGTTGTTGATCACAATCATGTTGAGGCTAATCTCACACTTAGAGATTCCTATAAAAACCAGGAGTAAGACAAATTGTGAATTGGATTCAGATTCCTGCGGTTCATGTGCATTTCAAGCTAAAGCCCCAACTTCTTCCACTTCTCCACATATTCCATGGACACACTTGAGGAGCCTTATACACCTCCAACACTTTGACTACATATGCAGCACGATGCACTACCCTAACTTACCGTTAGAGGTGGTGAAGATGACAACTTTCCCCTTCAGCCTCATGGATAAGGCATTCTATTGGATTAATCATTTAGTAAGGGTGGTGATATCCTGGGAAGAGCTAAGATCAGCTTTCCTGAACAAATATTCTCAACTAGGCTGATTGAATCAAATGTGGACATTGATAGCCAAATTCTCCCGAATGTTCATGCATGCTGGATATTTAGTGCCGCATCTGAGACATCTACACTTGAGTACACTTCTTCCACACATGTTAAATAGAGTTCCGAAGCACCTCCTACTGTTTAGCATGTTTACTATGTGCTGACTCCAGACCAGGTTCAACAACAACAGACTAACCCGCACATAGTGCCACACTATCCATAGTCTCCAACTTATTCATAGCCACAATTTTCACCTCCACCTCAGATACATGAGGTGAATGGTATTTGGAGCAATCTAGAGTGCAATTGAAACTGTCCATCAGGACAGTCACAGTTGCATTCTTAGGCCAACTCTAGGCCAGTTCACTAGTTTCAGGGAGGTAGACAGTGCCAACACCAGCCTAAGCCTCACTTTAAGTCTCCACCACACTTCTACACATGGAGACATGGATTTCAGCAGATGTAACTTGCCCACTCATATCAGTCATATCAGTAGCAACCTGCAACATACATGCCCTCCTCCCCCTCATTATCACTATTCACAACATTTTGCCTCCTCTAGGTAATAGCAGAAGCCTCCACACTTCTAGTCTCAACGACTACAATTGAGCATCCAGATGTGCCTTCGATGAACCATGCACTCGATTACTTTGCTGAGTTGATGAAGAATACGAGTGATATCAACCAGAGCTTGACGATCTGACAACCGCAAAGACTATCATACCAGCCCAGATTGAAGACAATCCCCAATAATTTCCACCGTAATAAGGAGCAGGTAGCATATCATGATCCCAACCACTCTCAGGACATGTATGATTTTTGATTTTTAATGTTTATGCAATGTTGTTACTCTTAGGAGTAGTAGAAGATTGTTGCAACTAACACCACCTGGATTTGGGCAATAAAGCCCCTGATAGATTTTCATCTTCATTTTCCCATTCTTCATCCAGTGAGCAGAGATCGAGTGTAGCATCAATTGGAGGAGCACCATCCACATCAAAATACTAACAAAATGAAGAAAATAAAAAAAGTCAAAAAAACACAATTATGGGAGATGCAGAGTCGATTTAACCATGGAGGAGAGCACACCCGTCACGCATTCTTCTTCTTTAACAACAGATCGAGCAACCCGTGATACCTTTTCTTTTCCTTTACATTTTATGGATGACACTGTACAGTCTGAGTCTGGTTGTCCATATGTACATGATGATTCTGATGTAAATAATAAAGTTTATTTTGATTCTATTCCTTTTCTTGAGGCCTTGAATAAAAGAAAAAATATTCAAAAATTAAAAATAACACTATCTGTTTCTAGAGTGGTAGAGATATTAGAGAACACATTCCTTGAGATGCCACTCCTGAAGGACATGGAGTACATGTTTATCGTGAAAAGAGGATTAAAAGAAGAATGTAATTCAAAGAGTCAACCAAAGCAGAACAAAAATAAGAGAATTGAGAAACACATTTTGACCATGGCCACTGTTAATGCCATCAACAACCTTCCTCCTAAAAAGAAAGACAAGGGAGCACCTCTTATCTGATGTCAGATCTTTGACCAAGAGTTTGATCGTATTCTTCTTTATAACATATCCTCCATCAATCTCATGCTAACCTTGCTACTCAAGGAGTTCAAGTTGGGGCCTCTAGATCAACAAGGATGATACTTCAGTTTGCTGATAGATCGATCAAGAGGCTAATGGTATTTTGGAGTACATCATTGTAACAGTGCAAGGAATGCAATTCCTAGTGGACTTCATTAACCTAAATATGGACACCTCTGCTCTGTTACTCCATACCTCAATCATACTTGGTCGGTCATACCTTCAAACAACCGAAGCGATAATAGATTATGCTATTGAAGAGATAACCTTTTACTTCCATAATGATAAGGTTAAGATGGAGACGATCTCGGATCCGAAGCTGTCAGAGTTGGTGTAAAATGATATAGAGCCGGCTACATATGAGATCGATAACTGTTATTTTCTAGTTGAGATTAGAGATACTGTACTTTTCTTGGATGGCATTGATACCCAGAAATTCTTTTTGAGAAAGGAATGAATGGAAAGCACAGTTGACATTTGCTCCATTGTTGATGATGAGGATTTATATGTAGATGAGTTTTCTGAGTTGTTTGCTGATAGTAATAAGTTGATTGATGATGATCCGTTCCTATCTGAGTAGAGAGAATTTATTGCATATCTTTTACACATTACATCTAAGATGATTGTAGGCACATTGGATAGTTCACAGTTGTCAGATCATTCACCTACCGTCAGTGTAGTTTCTGAGGTTGCTATAGTGCAAATTCAGACACCACCTGAGCTAAAAGTATTACCATCAACATTGAAGTATGCCTTCTTTGCAGGTGAGATCCAAATGTTTCCGATCATCATCAGTTCGTAGTTGACCAACAACCAAGAATCTTGCCTATTAGAGGTTCCTGAGAGAAACCGCAAGGCCATAGACTGGAAGATTTCGAATCTCCATGGGATTAATCCAGTATTGTGCTTGCATCACGTCTACTTAAAGGATGATAACAAGCCGTCCCGTGAGTTTCAACATCATCTCCTAATCTTCAAGATGTTGTCAAGAAAGAGTTCAAGAAGTGGTACGAAGCTGGCTTTATTTATCCCATTTCCGATTCCAAATGGGTCAGTCCGTTACATGTGGTCCCGAAGAAATTCGAGATTACTATTGTGAGGAATGACTGAGATGAGGAGATTCCGACCTGTGTATCCACTTCATGGCGTGTATGTATAAATTGTTGGCGCCTGAATTCAACGGCCAAGAAATATCACTTTCCGCTGACCTTTATTGACCAGATCGTCAAAAGACTGGCAGGGAAGGAGTTCTCTTGTTTATTGGATGGGTATTATGGATATAATCATGTAGCAATCTCTTACGAGGATCAAGATAAAACTACTTTTACTTGTCCGTTTGGCACATATGCCTTTAGACAGATGCCTTTTGGATTGGGTAACGCTCTCGCTACATTTCTGAGGTGTATGTTGGTCGTTTTTGATGACATGATAGGTAGTTTTCTTGAGGTCTTTATGAATGATTTATTGATCTACGGAGATAGCCTTGATTCATGTTTAGCTTATTTAGACCGAGTACGTCAGTGTTGTTGTAAGGTGAATTTAGTGCTCCCGTGGGAGAACAGTCACTTTATGGTGAATAATGGGTTTGTTTTGGGCCACATCATCTTCAAGCATGGCATGGAGGTTGATCCGACCAAGGTAGAGGTGATTTCCAAGTTAGAGCCACCGGCAACATTGAAGCAGTTAAGCTCATTTGTGGAGCATGTGGGATTTTTAGGTGATTCATAAAGGACTTCAGCATGATGGCCTAACCTTTAACTGAGCTTATATGCAATGCGATTGAGTTTATTATTGATGATAAGGTTCTTCGTGCATTTCATCAGATGAAAGATTTGGTTACACGAGCTCCTATCCTACAACCACCGAATTGGTCTCTTCCTTTTGAGATTATGATGGATATCTAATATTATGCTATTGGAGTTGTTGTAGGGTAGAGAAGGGATGGAGTACTGTTTGTTATCCATTATGCTATCAAGACTCTCGATGATGCACAAAGGAATTTACCGTTATAGAGAAAGATATGCTAGTAGTTGTGTTTGCCTTGGAGAAGTTTTGATCACACTTTCTTGGTTCAAAGGTAATTGTATACACAGATCATTCCTCCATTAGGTATTTACAAGGTAAGAAGGATAACAACCATGTATACTCAGATTGATCCTTCTATTCCAATAGTTTGATTTGGAGATTCGTGATAAAACTAAAGAGAAGAATGTAGTGGCAGATCACCTTTCCCGGATTACATGCAGAGACTCCTAAACATCTACTACTTCCTATCACAGAGACTTTCTCAAATGAGGCGATCTTATATGTCATTTCACTCCCATGGCACATTGATATTGTGAACTCTCGTATCTCCAAGAAAGTTCCACAAGAGTGGCCCATGCTTAAGGTTGACAAGTTCTTGTCTGAGATTCATTTTTACTAGTTGGAGGATCCGTACTTATTTAGGGAGGGTGCATATTGTATCTGGAAGAGATGCATTCCTCAGAGGAATACACGTGTCCTATACAATTTTCACATATTAGAAGAAGGTTGACACCCTTTGGAGAAGCACACGTCAACAAAGGTTTGTGGCCTTTGGTGTCCAACTCTGTTTAAGGATGCTATAGCTTATGTGAAGGGTTGTACTGATTGTTAGACAATGAGATGAAACATCGGTTCCAAAGATATAATGCCCCTCAAGTATATCCATATTTCAATTTTTTTACTCTTGGAGCATTGACTTCATGGTCCCATTCCCTAACAGTCAAGAATTTGAGTATATCTTGCTTGCTGTAGATTATGTTAGTCATTGGGTGGAGGCTATCCCCTCCTGAGTCATTGATAGTCACACTATTTGCCACTTCCTGAAGAACAACATTTTCTCATGGTTCGGGATTCCCAAGATTCTCATTTCATATGAAGGAAGCCATTTTATCAACAGAGAGGTCAGAAAGTTAGTTAAGGGAGTATGATATTGAGCATCATGTCACATCTCCTTACCACCCATAGACTAATGGCTTGGCTGAGATTTTCTAATAGGAAGATAAAGAATATTCGTCAAAAACTTGTTCGTCCAGGTAGGAAGAACTGGTCACAGTTGCTAGACTTTTTTATGGTCTTATCGTACAATTTACAAGTCTCCTTTGGGTATGTCTCCTTATCGCTTGTTATATGGAAAGCCTTGCCCCTTGCCAATAGAGTTAATTTGCAAATCTTTGTGGGCAATCAACATATGCAATTTTGATTCTGAGAGAACATGCTAGAGTAGGAAAGTTGATCTAAATAAATTGCTGGATTTTCGAGACTTGATGTATAAGGAGAAAGTCAAGAGATGGCATGACAAACACATTAGGAGAAAGGCTTTCGAGCCTAATCAAAAGGTCTGGTTGTTTGACTTTAAGTTGAAGTTATTTCCTGGCAAACTCAAGAGCAAATGATCATGACCTTTTATAGTGAGATCTGTGTGTGACAACAGTAACATTGTCATTTCTGGGTTGTCATCTGACACGCAACCGTTTATGGTCAACGGACAGTTGCTGAAGCCATATCTAGAATACGACACATTCCTGTCCGTTGTGGATTCCATTCTTGTGGTATCATATGATGATTCTTTGACTTATTCTGCATCTAATACATGAGCTTATTTGTGCCTTGTATATATTCCTTTCATTTTATTCTTTCTTTCTTTCATTTTTATCATTCACCTATTTTCCGTGTGTATGTGTTCTACATTTAAGATGAATAGATCCAAAGTATAGAGGAGGTTAATGACTCAAGTTGTTCTATTTTCGTTCTGTTTCGTTACTCATGTTGTTTCGTATACTTAGGGATCCTTTACCCTAAGTATAAGGGGAGTGATGTCGTGCATTTCTTCCTCTTTATTTTTTTCTTTTATCTTCCTCTGTTTCCTTGCTTGTTTCTCAAATTGTTGATATTCTTTTCTATACTTAGGGATCTTTTACCCTATGTATAGAGGAGACATGTTGAGTCACTGAGTTTGTACATTATTTTCGACGGATTTTCACCGTTTGTACAATCTTCTATATTTAATATTATTTGGACCTAAGTACAAAAGGGATTTCTGACTTCTATTCATTTTATTCGTTATTCCTTGAGTTGTTGTGGAATCTGATTCTTTTCACTTTTCTATACATAGCACGAATTATGTCTTCCTTTGTCTCTTCTTGATCACTATTGGGACATAGTTCGAGCTAAGTATAGGGGTATATATACATATATATATATATATATATATATATATATATATATATATAGTTTTTATACTTTACCCATATCTCGTACTTTTGTGTGTTTAATAATATGGCCAATAAAATTGGAATAAAAATGTTTTGTAAAAAAGTTTGTAAAAATATTTTTGTGAAAATTCCTTTGTAATTTTTTTTGTAAATACTTTGTAAAAATATTTGTTATACTCTCAAATCTTTGTAAAACTATTTTTGTACAAATTGTTGTAAATTATTTGTAAAAATTATTTTGGTTGTAAAATGTTTCATAAAATTATTTATTGTACAAGATTACTAGTTTGTAAATTATTTGTTAATTGTATGAAAATAAAATGTTTAAAAAATTGGTTTGTTAAATATTTGTATAATTCTTTGTAAAATATTTTGTAAAATTATTTGTACAAATATTTTGTAAACTAGTTTGTAAAATTACTTTCCAACATGTATACAAAAAAAGTTTATGTAAAATATGTCTATAATCTTGTTGTAAAATTCTTGTAAATAAAACTTGTAATAACTTGTAAAATATCTGTATAAAATCCCTTTATAAATAAAATTCTTTTATAAAACTTGTATTGAAAATTCTTGAATAAAAGCTATATATAAAATTCTCTTGCAAATAAAATCCTTTTCTAAAATTTGTATATAAAACCTTTAAACAACACTCTTTTTGTAAAATAAGTTCTTGTATAAAACTTGTATATATCTTTGTATAAAATCCTTTGTGAATGTATAAAATCCCTATTAATACTTTATAATATATCTAATCTTCTAACTCTATCAAAAATCATAAAAAATGAAAAAGTCTAAAATTCATAAAAATGCAACACTCTCTAAAAACCACATAAAAAGTTTAAATCAGAAAAATCTATTCAATAAAAAAAATTATTGGATTTGCGTTAGCATTTTTCAAAATGGCATTGATGATTAAACTAGTCTAGAATAAAGTCTGAAAAATAGAACTTGGTTAAGCCTTAATCCACTTAATTTCAGAGGAACCTTATAGAAACTAGAGTTGAGACTTTTCATGTTAAGCGACTTAATTCTTTGTGTCCATAAGACTAGGTTCACATGTCATCTTGATTGGTCTAAGTAGAATACCTTTATACAAATGCATAACTTTTTTAGACAATAACCTAACTTGGACAAGCACCTTGCATGTAGCTCAACAAAAATGAGGTGGTGAGGGGCAGAATCCACTAGCTTGAGACGCACATGAATGAAAACATACATAGTCAATTTATGTGTCCAGTGCACCTCAACCTAGTTTAGTGCTTTCGATGTCTAAAGACACGATGTTGTGGGTTGAAATAAAGCTCGAATGAGGGATGATATGCTGGCACAATTTTTTAACACCCCAAAACATGGGCGGAAAAAATCTATATCTACCGGGGCATAAAAGATCAATACATTACAATAATATTTTCTACCAAAAAGAAGCCACACACCGAATATACATACATGATCACAATGGTCCAAGCTTTAGAGAACCTGCATATCTTAGTGAAGACTTGGATAAACTGACCAAGCTTCCCATGGAGATGTGGCTACACTGGTCACACTACAGTTCTTTTCTTATTCTTTTATCTTATACCCCTTTCGATTGTGGACACAAAACGCACCTTTACTTAAAAGAAAATACCCAGCTCCTCAAGGAAAGAGTAGCTATATCGGGGAATTAAGGTCACCTAGAGAAGGTTATTATTTGCCATTTCAGTTGTGGGGAGCTATATTTCACATTCACAACATGGAGACTTGTTCTGACAGGACTATCAAGGTGAATTGAATAGAGACATGTAGTACTTAAAGGATGTTGAGTCTTAAATCCTTCTCCCAATAAGGTTCTGCCAAACTAATAATCCAAAGGTCTAATTGAGCTCCATATTTTGATTTTATGATGAATAGTTTGAAATCAAAATTGTTCTAAACTGATTATTTTTTCCTTTTCCTTTTTCTTTTTAATCACATATTCTTCTAATAAATGTTTTCTAAGGGGCTAGCAAAGGTAAAGTATATGCGGGTGATGAATCACTACTTTAACATCTTTATTAATCTATTTTCGCTTAAAATGCCTTACAAAACACATGTAAATTGCATTAATTCTCACCAATTATCAATTCTTATTCATTTGTAAATAGTGTATAATTTTTACTATTTTAACCCAAAATAAAGAAATAAAGAAAAAGAAAGAAAAGAAGACTGTACATATGAAGTAGAAAATGATGACACTAACCCTGAGAGTAGGTTAAGGATTAACCTAATCGATAAGGAATAAAGTAGGGGGAGATAGGGTCATTAATGTACAAAAATTCCAGAAAATAAACTTCACATGTGTATATCAATCATTGTTCAAATAAGAATGTTTTATTCTTGGAACTTGTACATAAAATTGTGCTTTAAATAATAAAAATAATTGCAAAAAACATTGTTTATAGAATAAGAGAGATAACACTGGAAAAACCATAAAGCTAGAATGAAGGATCAATATCTACTCCATACTAAAAAATAAACAAACTTTAAAATGAAAGTAGTTTCATAAAATTTGGAGTTAAGATGTGAAAGTCGTCTTTTTGGAGTGCTATTGTACAAAGTTGTCTATATTATGCCTCCATATTTATTTATTTCTTCATATTTTTGCTCATATTTTACTTTCATTATTTTGTATTTATTATTTATATAAAATAAAAATAAATTAACTAAAGTAAAAATAACTAAAAATAAGATGATTGTATTTATTACATAGGTATCATGTACCTATATTGTACATTTTTATATTTAATCAACCCTATAAATTAATCCATAAAAATTAAAACATATATTTAAAACCCTCTAATTATTCTACAAATACATAAAATATAAAAATAATATATATTTTTCTAAAAATAATTATTTAAAATTATGTATACTATATATAAGTATTTTATACCCATGAATAAAGGTTTTTATTTATTTTAACCTAATTAATATAATTATTTAATTTATTAAAAAACATCAAACATAACTTATTTCTTTATTTATTAATTTTGGATTTTTTTAATTTAAACTCATTTTATATTTATTTCTGATTTAATTTATTTTTTAGTGTTTTGTCGTTTAGTGTTTGGATCTATGCGGGTTTGAGCTCTGATTGGTGAACCCATGTTCGTTGACCCATTTCAACTGGTCCCTTTCACCCACATACTAATGAATCACTAATCGATAATGTTAATAATTATTTGTTGTAATATGGCCAATTAGTAACCAATCTAAATCAAGTCAAATATCTCTGTGAAGTGGACTTTTGTTTTAATTTATACCCATGCATGTCCATGTCGAACACAAGGACATAAACAATTAATCAACTTAATCCATGTTTTAAATATTTAACTCAGAAATTAAATAGTGATCTAGGTCAAATAAATGTAACATACAGATAATGCATGAATTTTCCAAATATTTTATGCATTTTTATTAATATGAACAAAATATGTGGCACAATGCAACACACAACAAATGCACAAACACACAATAATGCTATGGATTAATGGTTAAATCTCTTGTGAAATTGATTAATAATTTATGAAAAATATCAATGCACCAATCACCCACAATTTAATTCAATTTTAAGGTAAATTAATAAGATGGATGAACAAGTTGGGTTCTCAAAAGTAATGGAATATCAAAAGTACGTGAGATGAGTATCAAAATAGTACATAGAATACATAAAATTAAAGAGCTTGGAAATAGATTTCAAATGACAAAATTTCATTCAATTTGGATAAATGATTCACAAGTTATTAAGGAAAAATACAGGGGCACAAATGCAATAAAAGCTCATTTATTTATTTACATAAAGCTTAAATTAGAATGGTTGCAAATATAAGGAATCTCATGTATATAAATGCAATTTAACGATAGAGGGACTTATTTGCAAATAGAAGAAATCGGGGGTCGACCATGCAAAATGTCTAAACATGTGCCTCATGCACGTAACCTCAGGCTAGGTAAGCGAAGGAGTCTCAGGCCACATGTCGTTCATTAGCTCCTTGACTCTTGGCTCGGATACTCCAAGTCTATGGTTTGAATAGCTACCTCAGGAGGGTGTATGTAACAAGCTCTTGAGCGTTAGAGCTCACCCAAAGAGGCTTGATCTGACGACCACTGCTGCTTCTCTTTTTTCATGCTCCTCCTCTCACAACGACAATGAAGCGGATATCCGACAAACCTCCTTTCCCTCCTATGCGATCTCCTAAAGCTACTGAAGGTCGAGGAAGATCACTAACGTCTTGGTGACGAAGATCAAGGTCTGATGATGGTCCAACTATCAACGAAATACATGATCGACTTGGGTTCGTCAGAGAAAGGATTGGAGATTGGAAAGGAGTTAACAACTATGACCATTCATAGCTGCACTCGTTAGTTGCACTACCTGCAAATGGGTTGAGCTTTATGGAAAGTGAATTGAAGTGAAATGAAGACTTAAACGAAGATAACCTAAATAGGGCCTTCCTCTTACAGAGTATGGATGAAGAGCGAGTTGGGTAGAATGAGATGGAAGGTGATGGAGCAAGACTATACTCCTGTGAAGATCATTGGACTACACTAATCATGTGAGTGATCTCTAATGGTTGTTAGGATTAGTGGATACATGTACAGACAATGAAGAAATACGTAGAAAATGAAGATTGGTACTTACCTGAAGATCAGGATGAGACCGAGGAAGATGAAGAAGATGAAGAAGATGGGTCTGAGGTGGAGTAATCAATCCCGTTGTCGCTTGATCAACTCGGTTCTAGTTGGAAGCTCGAACAATCCTTCTTATAAGTTTACGATAAGGTTAATTACCTTGAATCTCGCCTGATATTAAACATCCATCTTCACTCAATCTCACCGACGCTAGCTGTCACAGGAGTATAGGAGATGGATAGGAGGTTCTCACTGGAGTGGTGGTGTAGAGAAGGTATTTGAAGAAGAAGGACGTTGTGGAGATAGACCTTGGCGATGGTTTTAACCATCGCGAGACAATGGAGGAATTAGGGTTAGTTAGAATTTAGTGGTTGGTGTAGAAGTTTCCACTCGTTGAGGGAAGTGGGTAGGAGGTTTAAGGTGACTTGGTGGTTGTTGATCTTGTGATCCAACAAGTAAAAAAAGGGTGTGGTTAGAGTAACCTGGAGCACATGATCAACTGAGATCAGATAGCTCTTATTGAGAGCGAGTCACGAGAAAAAAGGTCGAGCCACGCGGTGGGTGAAGGTGAAGCCACGTTGCCCAATCAACAATCAAAGAATTGGATTATCGCAAATGAAAATAAAAAAGAAATAGAAAAAGGATGAATTACTAAAATTGGTAAACATGAAAGTTGTAGAGCTCAATGAGATTTACAACTCTCATGTAGAACTCAACGAGAGAAAAGTCATCTATATAAAGAAAATATTTTTGCAATTAACTTTAAGGTATTAAAATTACTTTATTTATTTATTTTATTACTTTTTTGAATTTTTAATTTATATTTATTATTAAATTAATATCATATAATATTATACTAATTTGAATTTAATTTTTAATAAACAATAGATACATAAAATATAGGGATAATAATATGTCCACTTATACAAAATAATTAGTGTTAATTATTTACAACATGTTAATTGTTAAGTAATGTTAGTTGTTAATTATTATTTATGGAATACTTTAGCAACAGAGACAATAATACTAGATAATGTTGATAAATCGTGGATTTATCACCCCCTATACTTAAGCTAAGTTCATCCTCGAGATAATAAATAAAGAATGAATAAGTGAGTTTGTGAATTCCCTGACATGTGCATGTGAAGAAATGAGTCTCGATCAATCCCAAACACTTAGTTGTAGAGATCCAAAAACTCCAAGTTGAACCAGGTCTTAGTCAAAAGGAATCCAACTTCTCAAATCATCAGACTCAGAGAAAACACACACACACGCACGTGCACACGTACACACGTACACACGCACGCACTCGTGCGCCCACGCACCCACGCGCGCATGCACACACATATAACTTATTTGTTTACCGCATTCACAAGAGTACAGTCAAGATGTCACCCAAGATTCTAATAAAAGAGATTCTCCTATGGACCTAATCTTCAACACCAGGGATTAAATATATTCTTGCTTCAATTCATCATCTCATTAGTTTGTCAGACTTAAAAGGATGTAGATGGAAGGCCACAAAATGGAGGGTATAGGTGTAAAGGCTTGAACTTGGCATATCTCGGATCCTATATAATAAGATCCGACTCGTCAAGAGGAAATCAACGAAATTTGTTTTGTGTGAATCAGACTTCGTTTTGATTTGTTATGAATTTCGGAAGAAAGAGGAGGGTTAAGATGTCATTAACCCGTAATGACTATCATTAAGACTAATTATACATGATTAAAGAAACTAATGATGGACTGAAAACCGCTAATGATCATTAGTAAACACTAATCAATAGTTAGCAAAAGGTAAGACTAAATCACGAAAGTTAAATTGCGATTAGTGAAAGTTAATCACGATTAGTGTTAATTAAGCATCATTAGCGAATCTAGAATCCTCTAGAATGTTCTAACTTAAGCCTAAGTTTGGGATAAGTTTTAGACAAAAGCATGGGCCAAAACCATGGGCCGCTAAACCATGGTTAAGGTCTAAACCATGGTTTTCTAACCATGGTTAGTGGTTTTCTGGAGCCTATAAATAGACCCCCCTACCCATTCATTCTCTAGGATTTCCACTACCACCACCACCCCAAGGGTTAGGGTCGAGAGGTAGGGAGGAGGAGTGGGAGGTGAGGAAGGAGCGCTAGCGAAGCGTTGCCGGGAAAATGAGGAGGAGAAAGGTATGATGCTCCCTTAGTTTGCTTCGTAATTTAGGCTTTCAATTCATCCTCTTGTTCTTCCAAATTTGTTCTTGATTCATCTTTCTTTTCGATTCGTTTCCTGTTGTGGTTCGAGGAGAAATCTGTGTAATACCCTACTTAGGTGCGTCAGTGAACCCTGTGATTCGTCACACATTCACTCATCTAAGACGCGTGGTGTCTACCGATTCTCCATCGCTTATGTTTCTATTCTTTCAATTATGCTTTTATATGTATTCTGATGGAAAAATCCGTGTAGTACCCTACTTAGGTGCGGGTGGCTGTGAACGTCAGTGAACCCTGTGATTCGTCATACATTCACTCACCTAAGACACGTGGTGTCTACCGATTCTCCATCGCTTGTAGTTTCGCTGTTGTTTTCCTCTTGATTGATTTTCTATTTATTTTGAAATATGCCCTGATATAAGGGGAAACTCTGTCGAAATTTTCTGAGAAATATGTCCAGCTATAAGGGGAAACTCTACCGAAATTTTCCTAGAAATATCACCCCGTATAAGGGGAAGCTCTGCTGAAATTTCAAGAGAAAATATGTTCTTGGCATTCTTCGTGTTCTTTGTGTTCTTCGTGTTCTATGTGTTCTTCATTCGTTCTTTGCGTTCTTGACATGTTTTTAGCGTTTTTGATACGAAAATGAAATTCGATCTTTTCAGGAGCCTTAAAACATCCTTTCTTAAAACGAAATAGGATAAATTCTTGCATACGCGAGAGAGAGCTCGATTAGGTACGAAATCCTTCCTTTTGCTGTTGGGTTTTCATATGAGATTATTGAAATTCTTGATTTTATGTTCTTTGCTATGAAGAACCCTAATTTTGGCTATTTTTGAAAAAGTCTGAAGAGTTGCTTTGTGATTTCCACTAAAATAAGGTTTAAGCATCAAATTGATGCAGTAGTTTTGAAAGTTAGGGTTTGTGAGTCAAAATAGGCATAAATACGAGTATATATGCATATGTATAATATATATGTGAGTCTACACTAAGTGATGCTGATTATGCAAATCAAGACTTAACAAAAAAATTATATCATGGAAATTGATGTGGTTTGAGATGAATCCTGAAAAGGATCATGTGTCACGTTAAGGATGACTGGGAGTAGAACTACAGGTCGGGCATGCAACATGTAGATTTGTTGGAAGGAACCTGTATTGACGTTTCCCTACCTAGGTGGTAAACAATTGCCCTGTTATGATAAGTGCGCATGAAATGAATGATTTGCAACGCGTGGTACCGGGAGCCAATATCTTCGAGTTGAACGATAGAAGATGTGGTTGTGCCATGTGGAGGCATGTGTGGTTCAATAGCGGTTGGGTAACGATAATATGTATTTAAAGCCTCTAGGTTATATGATTAAATGTTAGCCTCAGGTTTTAAGCAATCGAGTCCTCGAGGATGGTGTGCTCATTTGTTTTCTAGGCCGAGGGTTTGAGACTATGTTTAATAAAAGAAAAGAAAAATTTTCAGGATAGTATTGGAGGATTGGTTGAGGCGACGTACGGCGGCATAAGCTTGCCAAGATAAACACAATCTCCAATCCCGAAGTGTCCACAGCTTCGAAGTCCAAGAATGGTGGGGTCCCCTGGACTAATCCCAGACGTGGAATAGAAAGGAATAGGACTTAAATTAACAAGAAGGATTGAAACCTTTTGTGATAACAAGTTTTGCAAAATTACACAATTTGTTGCTTTTCTCTTCTTCGTTACTTAGCATTCACTAATTTTTTTATCCTATGATTTATGGAAAACCCAACAGGTGTCAGTGAGTCATCGCAAGGACTTTAAAAATCCAACCAGCTTACATACTAGACATCCAACCAGACATAATAGCTTTTCTTTGTAAGGTAGTTAGTAATATGTCTGTATATTTCCTTCCAGCTGACGCACATGTAAAGGGTTGTAGTGGGATAATGGATCATGTAAACTTTATTTTGCGAATGGCAAAGTGTTGAAATATTTCCTTCTGAGTATTTTTATCTGCAGTCTATTTCTGAATGTTAGTTGTGATTGCTAAATAAATTGTTGCTGAGTAACCAGATCCGGATATGAGAGGATCCGACGGCCCTAAAATTGAGGTCGTGACAGATTGGTATCAGAGCCTGATTACTCCAGTAATTTATTTAGTAATTGACAACTATGAGCAGTATTCAAAAACTAAGGTTGTATTAAGATCTTTTGATCTTAATAATTGACTGCAATACCATTTACAAGCCATTGTCCCTTACGTACGTCATACTAAGACATATAGGACCTAACCTTTGGCCTTGATTTATCCCAGGACATGGCAGACCAAGACGTGTCTAGACAATTAACGGCTATGATGACAATGCTCCAAGACATGGGGCAAAGGCAACAAGCATTGGAAGAGAGGCTCAATGCACAAGCTGAGAGACCCGAGGCATCTAAGCCTGCGGATGCTAGGATTGAAGGTTCTATCCATCTTTTTGAGGAAGAATCTAGTTACCATCCTTCAACTGGGTCTGCTCCTACCCCGACTAAAGGAGCAATGGGGAAGGTCATTCTTAGACACCAAACATTATTAGATAATTACCGAAAGAGAAAAATTCCTCGATTCAAAGGTGTAGAGACACCTGCCGAGGCTGAATTATGGCTCGATGACGTTAGTAGGATGTTGAGGATAATCCATGCACCAGTTGATACTTGGGTACACTTTGCTGATTACTCCTTAACAGATTATGCATGACGATGGTCGAGAACAATTTCCAAGAAATTAGCAGATCTTGTTCCATGGGATATCATTGAAGAGAGGTTCCGAGCTCACTTCTATCCTTCTCAGTGGGAAGAATTAAAGAGGAGAGAGTTGGCTTCTTTGAATCAGGGTTCTAAAATCATACGAGATTATCATATCCACTTTGCTGAGCTACTACGTTACTCACCAGCTCTAGAAGCTTCACCACAAGAGTGTCTTACCAAATTTGTTAGCGGTCTTCAGGGAGATTTACGAGAAAAGCTTGCTGGTTTTGAAGTTACAACCGTAGATGAAGCAATGGACATCGCCTCTCGTATTGAGATGAAGAGGGATGAAAACCGCCAAAGAAAAGTTTCCACTTTAATGGTAGACCATCCAAACGCAAGGCACATTATAACCGTAGAGATCGTCGCTATCATCCAACTGGTTCCAGTATAAGCTCACCACAGAACTTGGGTCAGGAATTATCAAGAAGAGGGGGTTTCTCAAGACCTCCATTATACCCCTGTAACTCAACACCATGAACTAGTACCTCTGTAGTTGGGTCTTCAGCTCAGACAGGAACGCGTGCATGTTATCACTGTCATCAAGAAGGTCACATCAGGAAAGATTGTCTGCAGTTGAGAGGTTCAGGGTTTAAACCAACCCCAATTAACAGTATAACATCCACTCCGAGAAATGGAGCAATACGTGGAGGAAGACAGGGTAGAGGTTGTGGCTCACAAGGAGCGCCTCCTACACAGCAACCACCACAAAGTGTTGCGGGTTCTAGCTTGCCTATTCCTAATGGCCAGCTCAATGCAGTCACTGAAGAACAAGCCTACAATTCAGGCACAGTTGTACGAGGTACCGTTACTATTCATGGCTTTTCAGTACATGCTTTATTTGATTCTGGTGCTTCACATTCATTTATTGCTCGACAGTTAGTACCCACTTTGGGCAAGATACCAGTAGAAGTACAATAGTCCTATCTGATCAAGGGACCAGGAGGACAAGTATTCATAATCCTAGAAATCCTGGATAATTGTATAGTACTGATAGCGGGACATCAGTTACCTGTTTCACTACTATTGAGAGAAATGGAGGACTTTGATCTTATCCTAGAGATGGATTGGCTAGAAAGGCATCATGTATGTCTCGACTGTTTTCAGAAGACAGTAATATTTCACCTTCCTAACTCGATAGAGTTCCAGTTCATTGGAAAGACATCCAATGATAATGTCGAATATATCTCTACTTTTAAGGCACAACAATTGTTAGAGAAAGGGTGCAAGGCCATTTAGCTTATGTATCCAGTACATCAGGGTTAGAAAGAATGAAAGAAGATGTGCCTATAGTGTGCGGGTTTCCTGATGTATTTCCAGAGGAACTACCTGGATTACCACCTGAGCGAGAGATTGAATTTGAAATCTCTCTTATACCTGATACTCAACCTATCTCTAACCCTCCATATAGGATGGCACCAGCTGAGTTACTAGAGTTAAAGGTACAGTTGCAAGAACTATTAGATAAAGGATTCATTTGTCCTAGTACTTCACCATGGGGAGCACCTGTCTTATTTGTCAGGAAAAAGGATGGGTCAATGCGGTTGTGCATTGACTATAGAAAAGTTAAACAAGAGGACACTAAAGAATAAGTATCCTCTACCAAGGATAGATGATCTCTTTGACCAGTTACAGGATTCGACTGTGTATTCCAAGATTGACTTAAGATCTGGATACCATCAGTTGAAGATAAATTATGCGGATATCCCCAAGACAACCTTTCGAACTAGATATGGACATTATGAATTCTTAGTTATGACTTTTGGACTGACAAATGCCCCAACAGCTTTCATGGATCTCATGAATAGTGTATTCAAGGAGTTCTTGGATCACTTTGTAGTAGTCTTTATTGATGATGTGCTTATTTACTCCAAGGATAAGTATATACATGAACACCATCTCAGGCATGCACTTGAAACTCTAAGGAAGAACAAACTGTATGATAAATATAGAAAATGTGACTTCTAGCTATCTGAAGTATCTTTCTTAGGCCATGTTATTTCTGGGGAAGGTATATCAGTTGATCCTACAAAGGTTAGTGCGGTGATGAGTTGGGAACGTGTTGAACGCGAAATTCGAGGACGGAAATTAATTGGTGAAAATAGGTCGTTGTTTATCCCCAGAATCTCACGTAAACAAAAGATTATTTTTTTTAATTTTTTGCTACTTATTAACCTGTATAGCGGACAGGGTCGAACTCAGGGAGGCCACAATTCCCGAGGGTTATTCAATTAATCAAAAACTAATTAAAAGAAAACAGGAATCTCAAAGGACAACTATCCTTGGTTTTTGTGATTTTTTTATCTTTTTAGTTTTTTTTATTTTTTTTATTTCTAATTTTTTATATTTTCTGATTTTTAAATTTTTATGATTTTGATTTTGCAATTTTTTTATTTTCAAAAATAATACGACGCAATATAAACAAGGGCAAAGTACGCACACCAACTCTTTTTACAATTTTTCAATTAGTCAAAAATACTCAGAAAAATTCGAAGAAAATATTTTTGGGTTTTAAAAGTTTTGAAATATTTTTGAGAATTTTTGTGGAATTTTCAGATGTTTTTGTATTTTTTCTAAAAATCAAACAGTGAGGAAACACGAAAATGTGCACATCCTGGAGTAATTTGCAATTTAAAAATATTTTAAATGCCTAAAACTCCTGGCTATTATTTTTAAGACAAACTAGAAGGAAATATCTACAAACAGGAACTGAAATCACAATTTTTGGATTTTTTTTAGATTTTTTTATGAATTTTAGAAGATTTTTGATATTTTTCAACTTTTTTTGAATTTTATAAATAATTAATGCGTGAAAATTAATCAAAAATTAAAAGACAATGAAATACAACTAATCTATTTTTTTTTGGAATTTTTAGAGTTATTTTCGAATTTTTATGAATTTTGGAATTTCAAGCAATGTAAAATGACATGTTTTTTATTTTTTAATGATAATAAATGAAAGAGAAATGCAATGGAAAATTTATGCTAATAAAATAATTACATTAGGAGCGTAGCACAATTTTCTCAAAATTTTTGGATCACAAATAACCTTTATTTCAATCAAAGAGAGCACACAATTTATTATTCTGCAGTTCAGGGATAAGAATGTAATTACTGCAAAAATGTTGGACTGAAATATAAAAAGTCGATGTTTTTGTCTCAAATAAATATTTAAAATAAACAGAGAGAACAAGATTCGCAATTTACCCAAATAATGTGTGCTGTGCACGTGATGTGTTCTGGCGGGGGTGTTTTTGTAATTATGAGAATGTCCAGGTGCTCAAATGTTATTTTCCCCAAATTAAGCCTTGGGGGTCTTTCTTGCAATATGCAGCACTTCCGAGGAATTGTTGTGATATTTTTCCAATTAAAAAAATTGAACCCTAGAGGGTTCGTTCTTTCTTCCTCAATCAAAAGGGGCGAGAGGGGCCGCCGCCGCCTCTCTCTCTTCTCCTCCAAGGCGGAGGCGCGTCGGCTTTGGAGGGGGCTCGGGCGGAGTGGCGAACTGTGCGGACAGGCAGGAGGTTGCGCGCACCCGCACGCGGAAGCGGAGGTGTGGCTGGAGTGCTTTGGGGGGGCGGCGCGGCCTGGCGCAGCAGCGAGCGGTGGGTCGACTGGTGGGGGGGGGGAACGCGGAGGCGCGCGATGGTGGGGCTGCGCGGGCTGCTGGAGGAGCAGGTCAACGGCGGCACTGGAGATGGCGCGCCGCCCGTGCGCGAGATGGAGGACAACGCTCAGCGGGGGAGCGCGGAAGGCTGGGAGCGGGCAGGCAGCGCCGCCGAGGTCGGGGAAGCGGGCTGATGGCGGCGCGCAAGGCGGAGGGCCCTGGTGGGCGTGGCGAGCGGCGGGGGTGCGGGCGACGCCGCCACCTGCTGCAATTATTTTTTTTGGTTTTTTTATTTTTTTATTTTTCTGGTTATGATGTAAACTGGAAATAAAAGAAGAAAAAAAACTTTTTTTTTATTTTTTTTAAAATCCGAAAAACAGGAAATAAAAAGCTATAGAAATTCCTTTTTTTATTTTTTTTATATATTAGTGATCCTATAAAACAAACGTTAGAAGTAGAGGATTTTTTTTATTTATCTACAAAATCGGAACGTGGTTGGGGATTCGGCGAAAGTGGAGGATTCGAATCCGTTCTCCGGCCACCGTACGCGGCCGGAGTTGAGAGATCGTGGGAGATAGAATTCGAAGGCGTAGAGATCGAGAAAGTGAGATGAAAAATCGAGTCGGTGGTGGAATAAATCGTGGTGAATTTTCTTAAGATCTAGAAGAACAAAATGACGATAAAAAATGCGACAAAATAAAAAGCGACTAAATTAAGATAAAATGCGAAGAAAAATGCGGATCTCGCCTTAGGAGCGGAAAATAGACCGTGATCGCCTCGACAAGGCTGACTCGCTGTCACTGGACGGCTTGGAGGCTAGGCAACTTCCTCGACGAAATTTCTCTCGGAGATCGGGCTCCTCTCTCTAAAGATTGATCAGGTTGGAATGAGGGAGATGGAGCCATATATTGTCACGGTATAGGCATGCATCCTCGGATCAGAGACATATGTGTTACTATATGTCTGAGTATGTACATTTGGTAGAGCGATAAGTTGATGGCATAATTAAGGTCTATATATTGGCGAGCTGGTGTGCATATAAGGGCATATGAGTAATACAATCTCTCAAAGGGATCATACAGGTTCATTTACTCAACCGGAAGACATGAGCTCACTCATGAGATATTGGTAAGATCAAATTCTCTGCACGGTCGTCTCGCTTTGGAAGCTTGACTGAATTTATAGGTTTGATATATACTTTTGGAAAGTATATGATCACCACCTGGGTATGATATATGCTTTTGGTAAGTACATGATCGATCCCAACTCCCAGTGATCGAATGAGAAAACTTACTGATAAACCCTGAAGGAGACAGTCTAAAAGAGATCTAAAACTTCGGGTTTAATCTAGGTCTTCCAGTATGCAAGATGTACATGTACTAGGACTACCTGAGGGAGATGTGATCATAAACGATTGTATAACCATGACACTTCCATTCCTGGGGAGTGCTTCAACGGGTCTGGATTTTAGTGACTCCTCTCAATAGAGAAGTGATCTGATCTTAGTCCAAATGTTGGACATTGATCTGGATGTGATTCAGATGCAATGAGAAGATTAGATTTGTGGTCTTAATTTAATCAAGCATCAACGGGAGGTCCGTAAGATCTGGATTTGAGATGTGATCTCAATATCCAAGTCACTATACGTGGAACAATACAATCGCCATGTCCTTATCTCCAAGTATCCGCGGAGAAAGCGCATTATCCTTGAAAGAGTTCAAGGATAATTTCATTGTTGATATATGTATTCAAGCATCGAGAAAATTGATAACTAAATGTGATTTAATTATCATGGATAATATGAATTTGATTCATATTATAAGGAGAGATATCTAAGATAAATAAATGTGATTTAATTATCAAAGATGTGAATAATGTGAATGTCATTTAGGTTATTTGGGCAGATGAGAAAAGAGATCCAAGATGATTAAATGTGATTTAATTATTATGGATATGAATAATGTGCATAACACTATCCATATTAATCAGGTATAATATAAATGTGATTTATATTATATTAGAGAGAGCATATTTTGATTCATATTTGTTAATTAATTATTGATGTGAATTGGACTCATATTGGATAATTAACTGAAAAAATAATTTACATTGTTTTGGGATGTGAATGTGATTCACATTTTTCCAATGGCATGATTGCAATATTTCACAAGATAATTGTGAATTATTTTTGTGAAATAATTTACAACAAATGTTAATGTAAATCTTGGAGATATCACGAGGTAATGAGATCTCATGAATAATGAGATCTCATGAGATAGTGTGATCTCATGAGTGCAACTTCCCCCTTTTAAGGGGATGTGGTTTATCTCCACATTATCTCCAATGATAATTAGTTGATTTAATTTGAATTTAAATATATTTATTTATCGATATACATTAATTTAAATTAAATTAATTATTGTTGTATTTTCATAACAAAATCATGTCCATTGAAAGAAACATAAATCAATCTCATCCATTGATTTTGTGTTGTCCATGGATTGAGATCCATAGATCCCAAAAAACTATTTAATAAGAGGCACCACTTGCTCTTCAAGACACATGATAAATCCATAAGCTCTCTCTCTTTCTCCCTCTCTACATGCCAAAGTTACTCTCCCTCTCTTCCATTGTAGTCGTCCAAAATGAAGCCCAAGCGAGAGTCATCATCGTCGCAGCATTGTCGTTATGTTGTCAGATCATCTACTCATGGATCTCCATCTCTTTCAGTGCGCCTCGCTCGTGAAGAAGATGTTGGATCTCGTGTGACAAGATCAGGAGATCTACTACTTAGATCGTCAACATAGATTGCGAGGAGTACCCGTCTCATCAATGTGCTCGCAAGTGTCTCCTCCGTTGGATCTGACTTGAGACAGGAGGTCTCTTGGTTTATAGGCTCACTCGCAACCACGCTTCCATGATGCGCTTGAGAATCTTCCCATATCCTCCAAGTGGTATCAAAGTCAGGTTGTTGAAGGTTTTGGATTAGATCCAAGAACCTACGAAGATTTGGGCTCATTGGGGTTCGTGAAAATTTTTGTTGCATTTCAATTTTCACAGCCCCATTTTATGATATTTTTTCGACCCTGTTTAAATGTTTAAACATGAGTTTATCATATGGATAATGTTCCCTATTAAATAAGGAAAATATGAAATTGAGTTTGTGTATTTTAGATTTCGTTTGCTCAAGAGATGATCGTTTTAATGACCATATGTCCATTGTTTCGGGGATGGAGGTTAGTGACGTAATTAAGATGTTAATTACTAATTTAAAATGCCTGGAAATGTGTGTTAATCACATGGTTTCTGTATTAAATCAAATTATCAAACTCTAGAAATTGATTTTTCTTAATTTGGATTTAAAATGAAAGAGATATGCTAATTTTGGTTGGTGAGGGTTGATGAAGCGATTTTTCCACGAGTCTAAATATGCCTCGCACAAGGCGGAGGCAAAGTCGTTGTGGTGACCCGCAAGAAAATCCGGACTTCAGTCAACAATTAAGCCACAACAGATAAATCAATTAATGGAAGTAAATGTGCAGAATTAAAATTTATTATAACTGTACAACAATAGTGTGTATAGTGCAAGTATGTGTAGAGTGTCGAACACAGGGAACAAGCAGGATAGATCTGAAAACATAAGCACAGGAATGAATGTGATCAAATGCCTACAAATGCGTTATTTTTGTGGGTTTTTAATTTTATATATTTTTATTTAATTTTTAATTTTATATTTTTATATTTTGATTTTTTGGATTTACTAATTTTATATTTTCTTTTTATATTTTATTTATTTTTTTGTTTTCTTTTTCTTATAAAATAAGAGATAAAGCTATCTAGAATATAAGGAGTATATATATACAAGAGAGATGAGAGAGATGTATAAATAGGTAAAAATCTTCCAAATATAGGAAATGAAATATTTTTGGGCTTTTTATACTTTTCTACTATTTTTGATTTTTCTATATTTTTATGTTTTTTTCTGTATTTTTAAAGTCAAAAATACTAAAAACAGTGCACAAAATTGAAGGCCGATACTAAAATGATGATGAAAAATATCAAACGGAATCCAAAATTCCTCAAATAATTTTAAAGTAAAGATAATAGAAAAAAAGAAAATTTCGAGACAAAAATTATATTTTTGGGATTTCTGTAAAGTTTTTAATATTTTTATGAAGATTTTAGGGTTTTTTAATTTTGTAGGAGTTTTCTTATGAATATTTTAGTGATTTTTGGATTGAAGTGAAAAAACACAAAAAGAAACATAATATAATTTTTTTTGGAATTTTTCAAAAACTTTTTGTATTTTTTGTATTTTCTAATGCAAACAGTAAAGAAAATGCATGTTTTTGAATTTTTATAAATAGTAAAATACAACAAAAATGCAAAACAAAAATATAACGTGGAAGCACCATGCAACAGGAATGTATGCCTAATTTTTGGTGATTTTTCGAATTTTATAGATGCATGAAACAATTAGAGAAAACAAAGAGAAAACTACACTAGAAGCAAGGGCATATATGTAAATATCCAAACATCTAGGGCCAAAGTGCAATTTTTCCGCAAAATATATAACTGATTAACAAAGTTCTAGGACAAATCACTAATAGCCAAAAACCTAGGGATATTCATGCAAATATCCCACTGCGTACGCCTTGGAGGGACCTAAACGCAAATAATAAAAACTTGAGGGGATAATTTGCAAAATATCAAAAAATATTTCACGTTATGAAATATTTTCTGGACTAGAATGAAATATCAAAATCCGTAGGGGGTCCCCTGCAAAATACCCCGTCCCCTCAAGCGAACAGGTACGTGAGGTGACGTGGAAAGGGACCTGGATGCAAATATGGAAAGTACGGGGGTGTCTATGCAATTAGTACACAAAATAATAAACTATAAATGAAATTTATGAATCAAACTTTAAATACAAAACTGGGGGGGGGGTATCAGGCAAAATTACCCCCACTAAGGCGTGATCCAACGGCGGGCGCTGCTTCGCTTGACATGTGGCAGCACATGGATGCACGATACTGGTTCGGATTCGACGGTCGCGATTAAATTCTCCAAGGCAGATCAAACAGTGGCGGCTGTAGGAGATCTACCAGTGGTTGTACACCTAGAGATCCGGCTTGATTCGATGGTGCTGAAGGGCGGAGGACGAACTGGGAAGCAACGCCGATGAGGCGAGCTTCCCCGAGCTTGATCTCCATCCTCCGGTGATCTTTGGGCTCCAAAAGTGGCAGGCAAGCTTCTTGGGGTCCTCCTCTCGCTCCTAGTGGCTCCAAAAATCTCCGACGGTGGCAGGAGTCCTCGCGAGGGCTCGGCGGAGCTGGACGGCTCCAAGAACCTCTAGCGAGGCTCAAAATGAGCCCCAGGATCTTGCTTGGCGTCACTGGACCAGCAAAAAGCATTAGACCGTCGAGGATAAAGTGCCTCGGCGGTCGACAGAGCGAATGACGATGGGGAACGGCGGTGAGAGATGGGTGGCCGGAACGAGCTCTAGCGAGGGTTCGATTGGGTGATCTGATGAACGAAATGCGAGGATAATGATGGGGATTTGATTCCTAAGACTACGTCGAATGATGAAAGTGAAGAAAAATGAAGAGAAATAAACCTCAAAGTTGAAGAACACATGAGAAAGATCCTCAACGGCAAGGGTGTTCGTCGGAGGTGGTGGAGCCTCCTTGGAGCTGGCTCGGCCGACCTGACGCATGGGGGAGGAAGTTGTCACCTTCCTCTCTCTCTCTATGGAGCACGAAAGGGGGGAGAAAAGCTTGTGAAAAAAAGGTTCAAAATCAAGTTGAAAATCGGAAGAGGATTTTGAAGGGTTGACGGGGCGCTCCAAGGATCGAGGGAGATCGATGAAATCGTTGATCCTCGACCCTAGGAAAGATGAGGGCATGAAAGAGGGATTAACGGGGAGCAAAAGTCAAGAAGGGGGTTACACGAAATGGTGCAAGAATTGAGCTGGAAAACTTGACAAAAATAGCGAAAAACGAGGTCTGACAAGGGGCAGGCGGGCAGGACAGACAGTTGACCACAATCAATGTTTACCGCCTCCTGGTTGGTCCACCTGGACCAACCAGGAAAAAGCTCCGAAAAAATATTTAAAAATTCATTTAAAAATAGCAAATGAATTTATTATTTTTAGGTTATAAAATAAAAAATGTTTATTTTTTTCTAAATTATTTTATTAGGATTTTTTATTTTTTTGAGGTGTAAAAATACAAATTCCAATTTAAAGGGTATATAGGTACATTTATCTATATATTTTAAAATTTTATTTTTTTTGTATATTTAATTTTATTTATTTTGTTTATTAATTCATAAATTTATAAGCTATTTTTATGGACTTAAATATATTAATTTTATTTTTGTGATGTGTTTGTACAAGTAAATAAATAGAACTATTATTTGTATTGGTATAAGTATAGGTAATTCATCTAGGTATCATATACAAGTATTTTATTTTTTTATTTTCTTGCATTTTTATTATTGTGTTAATATACATATATATTATACATATTATTTACAAAATTATTAAAATATAAAAGTATAAAAATAATGAATAATAAATAAAATGAATATTTTACTCTGTACAAGTATACAATAGGGGTCCAAAACTCAACTTTCAGATCGTAGCTCCGCAAAATGTGAAACCACCTTCATTAAATAGCTAATGAAAAGTTATATAAAATTAAAGTGATTTTGATACATTTCGAGTTTTTATTTGAGAGATACAGGTCTGGGAAGTTGAGATTTTAGAAACTTATTCTGATCATAACTTTTTATCTGTACATTATTTTTGTATGAAATAAAATTTGTATTTTTCTATATTTAATTATCTACAACTTTCATGGACAAAGTTTCTTTATTTGAGGTATAAAAGGTGGAACCAAAAATAGGTCCCAAAATGAATAAAGAATGAATTAAATAAAAGGGATTTTTATTGGTATTTTGGCCCTTATCTCCCCCTACTTTATTCCTTGTCGACCTATTCAACTAGATACCTAGGTCTTGGGGTTTCGGGTCATAAAATATTTACAATATTTTATTCTTTTTCTTTTCTTTTCTTTATTCTATAATTTTGGCTTTAAAAACCGTAATTTATACACTGTTCACATACACATGCATGAATGCAAAAATGCAGGAATTAAGGGTATTTACATGTATTTACTAGGGTTTTTGAAGCCAAAATGATAGAATAAAGATGATGAAATGGAGGTTCATCATCCCCCTATACTAACCTTTGCTAGTCCCTAGCAAACACTTATGCAATAAGTGCAAAAAAAGACAAACAAAGAAAAGATAAAGAAGAAGGATGTATTAAATTTAAGGATCAAACTTGTCTTCACAAAATCAAAGTTTGGAGCTTAAGTCAGACCTTTGGAATTTTAGTGCAGGTAGAACCTTAATGAGAACCGGACTTGAAATCCAACAGCCTTTGAGAATCCCAAAACTCTGCTCAAGTCTCCTCAATAGCCAGGTCAGAAATATTTCAACTCATACACAAACCCTTACGATTATGAATCTGACTCGTACAGTGTAAGTGATAGTGTCTCTCCCCAACTAGAATGACAAAGAGGCTGGCTTCTCTAATATGACAACCCAATGATTCACCAATCCAACAACTCCTTCCTGGAGGAGCAGGGTATTCCCTTCTAAGTTCAAGTAGCAACCATCTCAAGAGGAGGGGGTGAAGAGAAGAATGGACGGTAGCCATTGTAGCTACCTATCCTAGGATGCAAGACCAGTGTAGTCAAGTCATCCAGCTGCAGGCTCACATGATTTGACTTTGAAGCTCAAGCTTGCTTATTTGACTATACACATATGTACACTCCGGCAGGCATTTTTATTTTTGTGCAGGCCTATCCACTTTTTTGGAGTTTTTGGTTTTTGCATTTTTTTAATACTATATACAACATAATTTACATAGGGAGTTTTTCCTCTTGAGCCAGTAGACTATCCCTCTTTTGAAGCTTTATTGCAACCTACAATTTCCTGTCCTCAAAACTCATCATCACCGGATGGGTTGGGGTGCACTTCCCTCCCTAGAGGAGGACAAGTGTTTCCATCTGTGTGCATCTCATACCGGTAAATCCAACCACCTCACCACTCCAACTAAGTTGAGCCATGTGAAAGGTGCATATGTCCAAGTTAGGCCATTATCAATAAGAGTCGTGCAAGTGCTCCAAAAATACTCTACTTAGGCAGTCAAGAATCCATTGAACCAAGTCTTGTGATCCTCAAAGAATTAAGTCAACTAGACCTGAAGTACCTCAATTCCAGCTCCCATAAGGTTCATGTTAATTATGTAGATTTAAGGTCCAACCAAGCTCCAATCTTCGGATTTTACTTAGACTCGTCCAACTCCTAATTGATGCACAAGGGCGAGCAGTTCTAGCATTCACTTCCTCAACTCTTTGAGGTCTTATCCCTTTAGATAGGTGATAAATCTCGTATTCATCATGCTAAAGTTAGTCAATTAAGCTATGTTCCCCAAAATTCACATGCATATAATCATCAATAGAGCATAATTAGCATTCATACATATGTAAATAATATTTGCATTTCATCATGCATAATTGCATTAAAAATTCCATTAGCAAATTAGCCCAAAAAGATGCTAACTTCTCTTATTTTTAGTTAATTCATCCTAACTCCGATTGACTCCAAACCACCTCCATTATGTAGATATTACTAACATTATTAAATAAAAAATTTAAAAAATACTAACTCAAATAAGCGTCAAATAATCCCAAAGTCTGATTTGACATCTAACGGACTAAAATGAGCATGTCTCCCACATATAGTGTCCGATTTTGGTCTACTGACTTTTAAAGTACTCCATTTTCAAATGCCTTCAAAATAAGACCAAATTTCATAAATTTCAGAGATCATATGTGAACGTTGGGTTTTGGGCCTCTTTTGGGCATTTTGACTTTTTACTATTTTTGACCTAAGTTTTTATGTACATAATTAACCATTTTAATTTTATTTCTTCTTCACTTGTGTCCTTTAATGGAAGTTTTATTAAGCAACCCAAAATTCCAAATCCAGATTAAAACTGAAATCAAAGATACTGACTAAGTCCAAGTGTCCATTGTCGGTGTATACAAAAATGGTGTGTTTCGTACTTCTATTTTATTTTATATACTTTCCAAAAGCATATATCATACCTAGGTCTTGATCATATACTTTCCAAAAGTATATATCAAACCTACAAATCCAATCAAGCTTCCAAAGCAAGACGACCGTGCACAGAATTTGATTTTTCCCAATATCTCATGAGTGAGCTCATGTCTTTTACTTTAGTAATGAAACTGTATGATTCCTTTGAGAGATCGTATTACTCATATGCCCTTGCATGCACACCAACGCGCTGGTGTATAGACCGTTATTAGGTCATTAACCTATTGGTCTGCGAAATGTACATACTCAGACATATAGTAACACATTTGTCTTCGGTCAGAGGATGCGTGCCTATATCGTGAGAGCATACGACATAAAACTTTGGTTATCTCAATCTCGTTAAGTTAACTCTTTGCCCTGACTTATCTAACACCTTTGCATCTCTATTCCTATATAGAGGAGCTGCATCAAAAGGTCAGTTAGATATCAGCCATTCGAGAAAGGATAGTCATATCTTTCTCAAGCTGGAGGTCCTCTCCTAATAATCATTTGACGGTGCTTGATGAGTCCTCAATCTAACTCTTTAGATATTCATCCAAGCACCATCCTCTATGATACAATAATTGAATCAACAGGTGTATGATCATTAAGATGGTCATGGTAAAGAACCCTAATTCTCCTAAGGGACCTATTATGCAAATTAGTTATTCTTCATTTCAGATCAAGGAATGATATTCGTAATTTATTGCATAATGGTTAGCCGTGGGCTCGCATGTCCAACAATCTCCCACTATCCGAAAGAGCCATTAATGGGCTAATCTTTAAACCCACACTCATGTGACAATCATAGGCTTTTTAGAAAAATAGTTGGGTAAGCTGATCAGTCACTATGTTCCGAAGAGACTACGCCAAGTCATTTACAGCACTTGCATATCCCCCAGTATCAGTGCTCGCATCCAATGTGAATGTTCCATCTTATGCAACAGATACTCAATTTTGTCTGTTATATAGTGTCCTTGACACTATAGGTCAATAATTATTATAACCAGTATTACTAGAATCCTTATCAGGATACCCTTATTCCTGAAGATCTCTATCTCCTAACATATCTGTAGTTAAGATCTTTTAGATCAATATCTACAAAGTCTTAATCTCATGAAGATAATACTTAGAAATCACTATCTCTAAAGTCTTATCATGTTTAAAGATCTTGTCCTTACTACAATCAAGTGATTTATCTCCATGGTAGGATTAGTAACAATTTACTACTCCCACTGGATGGCAGACATCTGACTTTTGAACACATCTAGTATAAACTCAGTTTACAAATATTTACAACACATATTTTTTGGATTTTCTAACTAAGGACCCTATCTCCCCCTACTTTATTCCCGGTCGATCATGTCAAGTCTTGACCTTCTCTCTGGGGGTTCGAGTCAGCCTGTATCTATTACATATATACAGTATTTTATTTATTTATTTATTTTAGGCTAAAATAGTAATAAATGTACAATGTTAGTAAGAATATGGAGTTAGTATTTACACATAGATGCAAGTTAGTAAGAATATGGAGTTAGTATTATATACTGGTGTTTTATAAGGGATTTTAAGTTAAAATAAATAAATAAAGATGATGAAATGCATATTCATTAAGTACCAGATTCACCTCTCTACACCTCTGAAGGACTTGTCTAAGTGGGATAAACAAGAATCAAATGAATCACCATGGACTGAGAAGCCATACATGAAGGCCTCCAGGAAATCCCCAACCATTTTGGCAAACATGGTAATCATGCATCGTTGAAAAGTACCCGGGGCATTGCATAACCCAAAAGGCATGCACCTGAATGCATATGTGATGAAAGGACATGTGAAAGTAGTATTTTCTTGGTCCTCAGGGGCGATGGCTACTTGATTATAGCCCAAGTACCCATCAAGAAAATAGAAGAACTCTTTCCCCACTAGTCTCTCTAAGATCTGATCAATAAAAGGTCGGGGAAAAGATCTATCTTGGTCGTAGCATTCAGATGCCTGTAATTGACATAGATGTGCCATGACATGGGAACTCGTGTTACAATCTTAACTCCCTCCTCATTGGTGACCATCTGAATTCCCGACTTCTTCGGGACAACTGTAAAGGCACCACCTATTTGGAGTACGAGATTGGGTAAATAAATCCCGCTCTATACCACTTATCAATCTATTTCTAACTACTTCCCATAGATTTGGATTAAGTATTCTCTGAAACTCATGGGAAGGTATAGCATTGTCCTCAACAAAAATATGGTGTGAACGGAATGCATGGTTTATACCCACGAGATCCGACACCATCCATCCTATGGACTTGCAATTTTTTCTAAGACTTCTAACAACCTAGTCTCCTTCTCTATAGTAAAACTAGATCTAATAATGATAGGAAACTTATTCTTTGGTCCTACAATAACAGAATACTTTAGTGTAGGTTGTAGTGGCTTCAACTCTGGTAAAGAAGAATCGTCAATAACATCAGGTTGAACTACCACTAAATCTGGATCTGTGCTGCATAGTGGAGATGAATCATTTGTAATGATGTCCACCAATTGAATTGAAAAATAAGGAGTCATATCACCAAGGAAACACGATAATTTGGCCAAAGTCATGTCTGACTTATCATCTTATTCCCTTGATGGTTCCAAAGGAAGAGGAATCGACAAGTATAGAGGGGATTCTAAGTCACCAAGGGAATATGGTGATGCCAAACTCAATAACTCTGTCAAAGTCTCAACCATTGCTCGGCATACATTGTCCTCTTCGGATGAGAGGGTCTCGCTCTGTACTGTCAGGTTCTGAGCCCAAATCCAAACTGAGCTAACTACATCGCAATCTGCCTTTGAAAAGGAAGAGAAGTTTGTGCTAGACTTTGAATCAGGTCACTGCCATTTCATCTGCTTCATCTGTAGTTCAACTTCTCTTCGTAGAGAACGAAATTTCATCACCCCAGTTTGGTAATCGAATGAAGATCTAGCATTCCTAAGGAAGGGCCACCCAAGGATAATACGTGATTCTCTCCAATGATTGGGGATGTCCATGTCAAGGACCGTGAAGCCCATCCAGTCATCTTGTCCCTCAATCGAGAGAATGACATTCTTGACCTCACCCTTAGCCTTTTTTCATCGACTTATCTGCAAACTGAAACAAAGCTCTAGCTCGACGTAAAGATCCCAACTTTAGTTTCTCATTTAAGGCAAAGGGTAATAAGTTGATCGAAGAGCCATTATATAGGAGAGTGTGCGCAAACACTATGTCATCGATATGACTTACCACATAATGTGCACCTAAATCTCTCTTCTTTTGTGGAAACATTTGGTTCTTGAGGCAAAAGGTCGTGGCAACCTAGAGAACATGGGTCTTGATGTAGCTATTAGATTTCATCTTGCTAACTATGCTAGATGTGCATCTCACCTTCAAGTACTTCTGAAATGCAGGATGATTGGCCACATATTAAATAAATGGCACCTTAATCATGTTATCTCTACTAAATCATGCCATTCCAGGGTCTTATTTTTGAATCTCATTAATGATGCGCTTTCCCGCCGAAAGAGCATAAGGGAAAAGGATAGGAAAAGAAGGATACAAAGACTCATAATCATAAACAGAAATACGCACTTTATTATCCATAAATACTGATTTTTTCACACACAAAACTTTTACATTTGTTATAGCAACTGAATCATCTACTACAGGTTGGGAAATGCTATTGAATGCGCATTCTCCTCAACCAAAGGTGCATGGTCCTCCGTAGACTCTTATTCTGATGCATGATGCGTTTCTCCCGTAGTACTCCACTTTATACTTTTAGAAGTCTCTACACATTAATGATCATCACAGTGAAGATGCCTAGCTCCATCATCCTATGAATTCTCCTCAGGTTGAGCCTCAGAGTTGGTCCTCTCCATATCCTTAGATCGATTAGATACGACCAAGATCCCTCTACTCCTAAGAGACATATGATTAACATAATCAAATGGAAAGATCTCATTCTAAGATTTGTGAAAATCTGAGGAGTATACCCGATCCAAAGAAAGCTGATGCTGAGTCTTGTTCAGATTGTTGGGATTAGCATGAACCTGGGCTGGAATGGATGTAATAGCTACAAAGTGCTCATCATGTTTACGGGAAAGACGATTGAGATCAACCCTCAAATCTTGTACCTCGTTCCTATACTAACACAACTCGTCAAGAATATGTCTCTAAAAATCAATGAGACCTGACGATGAATGATGTTGCTAAGAAGAAGACGATAAAGAAGAACGTGAAGACTAGCCCTGATGGCCATGGTACTATTGTTGAACATGTGGGCCCTGTTGGCCCGATTGCTACGTTTGCTGACGCACGTACTACTGATGCTACTGACTCGATGCATGGTAAGGAATGACTCTAGAGCTCTATAGTACTGGAAGAGGTGTAGGAGTAAGTGATGTGCTGTAGAAGGTCTAGGGAAATTGGAAGGAGAAACGATCCCTAGAACCCCCTCGCCTGGCAGGGTCATTGGTGTACCACACACCATTTACCTCCCACCTTGGGAAGGCTCCTTAGCAACTATGTCTACAGACAGTGGCTACTGTGGGCAAGAATGAGCTAAAGGTTGGTCCTCTTCCCACGGTTGGGGTGGCCTTATTATTTGCTACTCCTGAATATGGTGAACACGGTAAACGGGAGCTGCAGATGTAGTCACGGTAGGTACCATCATCTTGGAGACCCTCTCAGAAAGCTCTGCATCTGTTTAGGCCGTTTAAGGCCCATGTCAAAAGGATACATTGTAGCCTTCACTCCGCAACTAGATGAGAATGGAATGTGGGTCTCTAACTAAGTTCTACTCATGGTCTATGCTCTACTCATCTCGGCCATCTGCTTGAACACCTTCTAAATGGTGTCTGCTCCACGTGAAGTATAGCTACCTCTACAAGCAACACTAACCAAACCCTGCACCTTCAGGTGTGAACGCAATATACATACTGCACCATGATGGTAGGCACTAAGTCGTGACAAGAACACTTATGTAAGAGATCCTTGAATCTCTCCCATGTATCACAGAAGGATTCATTGGGAAGTTGGGAGAAACTTGTGATACGTGAACACATGAAGTTAGTTCTACTCAAATTATAAAACTTCTTTAGGAAAAGGTCATTGAACTGCACAAAGGTAGTTACAACCACCCTAGGTTCTTCATCCAGTAATCAGCCTTATCCTTTAAGGAAAAAAGGAAGGGCTTTGAGCATGATGTAGTTTTAGCTAACCCTAGGATGCCTAAGGTTAGTAAAAACCAACTCAAAGTCCCTAAGGAATGCATATGGCTCTTCGTGTGCATTCCCATGAAAATGTGGGAACAACCTAAGAAACGTCAGCTTCAACTATAGGTTCAACTGGGCTCAATCAATTAACCATACGGTATTTCCCATGGTTGTATGTTGCATCCATCGGTGCATCTCTACCCAATTGTAAGTGGCAAAGTTGTGCTCTCATGAGTGCTTGGTTCTGCTCGTATTATGCTAACCTGGCCAACACTACATGTATTGGGCCCTCTCATTCTTCCTCTTCCCCATTCCCATTGTTTCTCTTAGGATGCATCTTTAGTGTGTCTTCTCCACCTTCATCAATAAAAGGATTAGAGTGAGATCTAGAAGAAGATAACAAAATCAAATCGATCTCATCAAGGCAATGATCTTCTTTAGTGAGTAAAGAAGAGAGAAAGGGGTTGGTTTGGATGTAACCACCCCTAAAGAGTGAATCATGATCCACCAGCTCGAAATAAGGGTTATTTAAAGGAGATGGAGGGGACTAGACCTATGAAGATGTGATATTTGGGCGGTTCAGCGACAAGCTCGCAAAGTTTGAGCAAAAATCTGACGAATCTTCCATTAGAATTTCAGAATATACGAGAATAGAGCATGCTCGATTTCAAGATGATTCTAGTACTACTGGGCATGTAGATGTGCGGAGTTACTCACACCAAGTAATCAATACAAACCCTTTTGAATTGATTAATCAAGTCAACACTGAAAGCCGGGATGATGGTGGCTTTATTATCGTGTTAATTTTAGTTTAGTGATTGAAAACAATCTTATGCAGTCTCATAGGTGTAGTCCCTTAAGGTAGTTCAAGTTCAAGCCGGCAGAACACATCAATAAGAACAAAGACTACTTCTAATGGTCGAAGGCAAGTGCTTGCAACAATAACAAAACCCTAAAAGTGAGTCTAAGAGCTTAGGGCACAAGTCCTGGGGATTTTGGCTCTAATCCTTAGGGGCTACATCCTTACCCACTCTATTTGTAGGTAAGTACCTGCCATCAATGAGAGTTTTACTTCCTGTAATGCAAGGTTGCTTTTATTCCGAATTAATTAGAGTAACATACAGTAATCACTTCCAATTTTAGAGTTAGGTTATCATTTTGAATTATGTGACCACAAAAATCGCCTAATGCACATTTCCTTTTTCCTTTCCTTAAGTTGGTAAAAACTGAGGGAGAAAGCAAAAAATTGAATGCAATCAAAAATCAATGATGCATGTAGTCATTTAGAAATACTTATAATGCTTCCCAACACTCTCCATGTGGATGCATAGACAAATTTTTAAAATCTATCTATATGATGCAAGTTGAAAATCACACCTAAGCAACGATTTCTATTAGAAATGAAGAAGTCTATTAATTTGGCTAAATTGAGCATATGCTATGTGCGTCTATGAATATCCTAAGATTTTTGTTATTGTGAATCTCATGGGATTGTGGTGTGTCCTAAATTACGAAATAGATCAATCAAAAATGACCTACATATGTCTACTTTGGTGTAGTGCAATGATCTAAAACATTACTCAACCGAGAACCACTCTCGACACCTCCACAACAATAAAAAATAAAGTTAACAAGCCTTCATTTACATACATGAGTTTTCAATCAAAAGCCGTTGTAAATAGGAGATTAATATTACAAATTACAATACAACTAATGTACTAATTTAACTAAGTAATCTCTCTAATCAATTTTGCTTCGTGAGTCTCTAGTAAGCAACTCGAAGCTTCCTACCTCCGCGGTCCCCCGAAAGTCATCGACTCCATGGGCGTACCAAAAAACAATATGATATTAGATAGTTATCGAGAGAATTACAATAGTAAATTAACAAAAACAACAAAAATTCACTAAACACACAGAAGAAACAATCCGACAATACATTCTCAAAATAATTAACCTAAGATATCACTACATAAATATTTAACAAATATTGATTACAAAATGTGCCGCATCTCCGGCAACAGTGCCATATGATGAATCTCTAAATGCATATATTAAATAGTATCCGTTATTGCACATTTACTTATCATATCTTGCAGAACCGAATGAAAGATCTCTACGAGGAGGATGTAGGCTTAAATTTATAACCTGGGAAGTCCATGGTCAAATACAAGGACAAGAGCAATTTGATGAATGATTTTTAAGTGTCAATTATTTAATAGAGCAATTTATAGGATGATTACATTGAGCATATGCACATATCACAATAAGACATATTTTTTAACACATTTTATGCAATTAAATTAGATGAAGACAATGATGTACAAAAAATACGATTATGACAAACACGATGAGAAGCACAATAGGCAACTTGGATTAACCACAAAAATACCATGAATGTTCTTAATATTAATTGAGATATGAAAACATGTCAAATGGTGACTCTATGTGTTGATCATTCTCAAAAGCAATTCAATAGGATCTAAACTTTTTATTTCACTTTAATGCTTAATAATTTCTACAAGCAACTAAATCATTTAATAACTTAATGGCAATGATTGTAAAACTAATAACCAGTCATTAAGAATCAATGTTACTAACAAGTTCAATTACTCACAAAAAGTACATTTTCAATTATTTTTAAAGATCTTATTGAGAACTTAAAAGAAAAAATAATTCATGCACGATTTTTATATAAAAAATTTGCAATGAAGCATGCCAATAGATAGAGCATCAAATTATCTTTCAAACAACACCAAATCACTACATTTGGATATATAGATGAAATGATATTCAATATTCAATCCATGGGCATTTTTGAAATAAAAACTAAAAGTTTTTATTACAAAACATGATAAAAAAGGATTGAAATGCAACTAAAATATCCCAAAAGGGCTAATATGTAAAATCCACAACGGTAGAAGTGCTTATCTACAATTATGGAAAAGTTGAGTGTGGGTGCTGCAAAATCTCCCCAGTCACATGCACAAAAATGTCACCTATTTAGGCTCAGGTGGTGAGGTTCGGGTCTACATGGTCATCTCTGCTACTTCCCGCTAGGCTCGGGGGTAGGCACTACACATGAGCTTAAGGGTTGAAGCACTGCCTTGGATTAACAGCATGGACAAATCTAGACCGTTAGATCTTTCCCAATCTGGGAGATCGATGATATCTACTACCCAAGTGTTCTTTGATTCCGCCGCAAGCAGCGTTGCTCGGGTTGCGCTTCGGTGAGGGTAGTTTAGCTCCTTCTTGCTCCTCGGCTTCCAATTAAGGTCAGATGACCTTCCTGAGATCTTCGCAAACTCGATCGAGGGGTAAAAAATGAGTAGCGCTTTGTGTTGCTCTTTTAATGCAATGCTGTCAGAGTGGAAAAAGGAGATCGGAGCTCGATCTCAATCTCTGATCATTGAAGTTAAATCGACCTGAAATGTTAGTATAAACCACATATAAAGAGCATTTGACTTATTTGAAGTGTATATGAGTTGTAGTGAAGGGATCAACATCGTGAAGGATATGAGCCATCCATGTTCTCCTACAAATAGAAGAAGAAGAAGAAGGAATGGTGATCATGAGATGGATAAACGATCAGATGAACTAGAAGTATACGTATGGGGGTATGAATAGAAGCGAAGGTATCCATATGCTCAAACTAGGATGTAGATGAACATATGATCCAGGATAAATGAGCAAGTAGTAAATGAAAGGAAGATCGACTCATTTGCTTATCTGAAGGATGAATGATTGAATCAATGATTTGAATAGTTTTGCAGTGCTTGAAATGGAGCAGGGGATGCTCCAATCTTCTCTTGACGTCTTCGACTATGAGAA